>CALSFV010000662.1:0-287302 GCA_943737045.1 Parapristionchus giblindavisi
TTCCTACTCGAGGAATTGATATAAGAATCTCTGAGAGTCTAAACGGATACGGTTGTTTAGAGGGGATGGGAAGAAGGGCTACTGTACCTCTTTCCAGAATCAACAACACAATCAGTAGCTGTTATAATCAATCGAGGAGAAATAAGAGAACCAGAACAAAGAAGAGGTGAGGAATCAACCGAATCACGTGATAGAACCTACAATTTAAAGATCAAAGATCTAAGATTAAAAGATCAAAGATCAAAGATTACCTTGACTAGATAAGGATGCTCATTCCATTTAGATTCCATTCCATTGATTATTCCATTAGAAAGAATGAACAAAGTGGAGAGAATGAGAATTTGTTTTCATTATTGATATGAATGAATGAATAGATGAAGTCTCACTTATATTAAGATTATTGAAAAGTGGGCGGAGTCATAGAAGATATGAATACGAAGAATGAAAGATCTTTATCACTTTCAATAAGATAAAGAAAGAGATCGATAATATGATTGCATTGCACGAATACCGTAAGAAGAATACTAAGGATCTACATAATAACACAACAATAAAGTGATTATTTAATATGATGACTATTTCCGTCACATCCAAACCATTGATCTCCTATCGATTTAGGATATCCTTCAGATATTCTCATTCTATCAATCAATACATTTTCATTTGAATCAATATTTAATCTAACCTGAATCCATTAACTTTATAATATTTAGTCCCGACAAATAGAAAACTCTGATCATTAAATCGAAGGGCTGCATCTATTTTAGATGGAATTTCACCCTGAAGATGATAGACAGATAAGATATTATGAAATCTAATGAACCTTAAATATTCCTTTAGTACTCTTTGGCCATTGTCTTCCATTCCAAAACGAGAATAAGGCCAATATCGATCCTGAATTATATAATTATTGATTTATTGATTCGATAGATCTTTACCTTTTTGAACATATATGGTTGATCATCTTCACTATATATAAGGCAGCATCAATATCATCAGGCATATCTATTAATCCCTATTGATTGATATTGATTGAATTGTAATAGATACAGTATGACTTACTCGATTTATACGCCATGGATATCCCTTCTGTAATTCTCCATCTCGATTCAATAACCAATACTTATCTCCCTTAAATTAATTAATACATATTCTAAGGATATGTTTTAGTAAATGTGGTAGGAGATATGAGAGAATGACTGGATCAAGTTATGTTTGACACAACGAAACTATACCATTTGAAGAAAATATGTGTACTTATGTATATAGTAAGCCGAACACGCTTAGATCAACGAGACAAATCTCAAACATCGATCGATGTTAAGCCAAGAAAAAAACTTACCAGGAAAACCTATTTGCGCACATTATATTTTATCAAAATATTTTATTGTCAATATCGATAGTTTGTTTATTCAAATGTATCCACTTTGTGTGCTGGTAAAAATCGGTAAAAAATTCTTGGTCCGAGATTTTTCAAATTAAAAATTCCATAACTTTTTTAATTGAATTTTTTTTCAAGAACAAAGTTGATCAGAGCATCGATCTGACCATAAAACACCTTTTCACAAATAATTTGCACAAATAAAAACAGTTTTTTCGTTGTCTTTATAGATCGATATAAGACGAAATATCGTTTTTTTTGTTAATTGATCAAGTCCTCATATACACGGACCATCATTAGAATTCCATAAATCAATTGAAAGTAGTATTGTACCTTGAACACATATGAATCTCCATCACCATCAGTTAATATATCATCAATATTACTATCAAATGGCCATGAATCAATTATTAATCGAGGATATCCTTTCTCTATTCCACCTTCATCTAATAAACGCCATACCATTCACCTTAAATTCCATTATATTATCGATCGATAAATTGGATCGAATACCTTTGAAAGCAAACAATGTTCCATTTCCAAGTACTGTAATAGCATCAATAGTAGGATTCTTCTCCCGTTTTTGGATGGTCGAAAAGCGTGAGAAATGCGGGGAGCCCAACGGGTGATAAAGCGCCCGCGGATGATTCGAGGGTGATATGCGGGCGATCGAGCGACCGCGGGCGATCGGCGGGTGAGATTTGTGACTCCGATCGCCCGCGGGCGAAACGAACGGTTCGACCCGCGGCACATCTTAGGGGAGGAGCGTCCGCGGACGATAGTGGGAATAGCGCCGGAGAGGGAGCCGGGAAATAGAAATTCCGTGGTGTGGTAGAGGAGCTGAAGCCTAATATTTGAATTTTCGAAGTGCGGTTGAATTTTAATTTAGATTAGTCGTTTTACTTATTTTATTGTAGTATATTGAGGTTGTTTGAAATGTTAAATTAATGACCTGTGTGTGCGTCTAGAGTTAGAGTTGTTTTGGGGCCATATTGTCTATCTGCTGTTGTTCCGTGAGCATGTCTTGTTGTTTATGCGTATTTTTCTTTAATTTTTTACCTGCACCTGCCCGGTTTTAAATATTAATGTTCGTATTTCAGTGGGTTCGAGACACTCGTATCGGTCGTTCTGCAGGCAGGCGTACATTGACTGGTTCAGGTAAATATTTTATTTACTTATCCACTTTTATGTTTCATCTTTATTCATTTATCTGTACCATTTCTAATTATGCTTACCGATTGTGCTGCGGCGCTCATTTATTCTTTTATTACTATTCTTATTACTATTATTACTATTCTTATTATTTTTATTTATAATTATTCTCCTTTTCCTCCTTGTTTCTTCTTCTCATCCTTCTCCGTCTTCTTCTTTCCCTTGCTTTTCTTCTTCTTCTTCTTCTTATTATTATTATTATATTATTATTATTATTATTATTATTATATTTTATTTCTTGCTTGATTTCCTCCTCCTCCGCCCGCTTATTCACGCTGCGATTTCACTTCTTGCATTATTAGGGATTGTATATTGGAGTGATTATTACGCGTTTAGACTAAGCTGCGTAGGTTGGGCATTGTAATTAGTTGATTGCCGTTGTTTCGCGAATTTTGTTGGATGATATTGAGTTTGCTATTAAATTTAATTAAATCATGCGCGATTTTCATAACGTTTTTCTAAGTGTTGGTTTAGATTCATATTTTGTAGCTATTGCTTTTACTATTGTCGTTTCATCTTGTTGTCTTGTGTATTATCCTTACATTTTTTAGTGAGCCCTCGCACGTGATCGACGTTGTGACCCGTAAGGTCATAGCTTGTAGCAGTCAAGTAGCGTGGGAGTGAATCTCGGTAGATATTTCGATAATCATTATGATAAATTTTTTATTTGTCATTTCTATTTTTGTATCTTTCATCTTTCTTTATCTTTACATTTATCTTTATCCTGCTAATCAATCACTCTGCTACTTTCTATTTTCTTTCTTTGATATTCCTTGTGTATGATATTAAACAGGTGTATCATATTAAACAGTATTATCTTTTCAGTTCACGCGAAGGCCTATTCAAGCATTTGAATCAACGTTTGGTCGAGCGGCTACAACAGGTAGATATTTGGAAAATTATAATTTATTATTGTTATTGCTATAAGCTTTCATATCTCTTGCCTGATTTCCATTTTGTTTTACTGCCGCTCTCTATCATGCATGCGACGGCTTTTATCTTATTTATTCAGTGATTCCTCCTCCTCCTCCTCCTCCTTCTTCTTCTTCTTCTTCTTCTTCTTCTTCTTCTTCTTCTCTTCTTCTTCTTCTTTCTTCTTCTGTCTTCTTCTTCTTCTTCTTCTTCTTCTTCTTTCTTCTTCTTCTTCTTCTTCTCTCTTCTTCTTCTTCTTCTTCTTATTAGTATTATTATTTGATTCATTCATCCTTTCATTCCGTTCCATTCATTTATTCATTCATTCAGTCATTCTTTGATCATTTCATTCATTTATTCATTCATTCATTCATTCAGTCATTCCGTTCCATTCATTCATTCATTCCATTTCATTCATTCCATTTCATTCATTCCATTTCATTCATTCCATTTCATTCATTCCATTTCATTCATTTCCATTTCTTTCATTCCATTTTCTTTCATTCCATTTCATTCATTCCTTCATTCATTCATTGATTCATTCCGTTCCATTCATTCATTTATTCATTCATTCATTCAGTCAGTCAGTCATTCTTTGATCCTTTCATTCATTCATTCATTCCTTCATTTATTCATTCATTCATTCATTCCTTCAATTGATTCATCGCATTCATTCATTCATTCAGTCATTCTTTGATCCTTTCATCCATTCATTCATTGATTCATTGCTTCATTCCGTTCCATGTTTATTCATTCTTTTCATTGATTCATCCATTCCATTTTTATTTGCATTCCATTTCATTCATTCATTTTATTCATTCATTCATTCATTCATTCCATTTTATTCATTCTTTCATCGATTCATCCATTCATTTACTCATTCATTCATTCATCCTTTCATCCATTCATTCATTCCATTTCATTCATTCCTTCATTGATTCATCCATTCATTCCTTCATTCATTCATTCATTCATTCATTCATTCATTCATTCATTCCATCCATTCATTCATTCATTTCATCCATTCATTCATTCCATTTCATTCATTCCTTTCATTGAGTTCATCCATTCATTCATGTCATTCATTCATTCATTCATTCATTCATTCATCCATTCATTCATTCCATTTCATTCATTCCTTCATTCATTCAGATCACGTGAGTGTCGATTATCGTCTATCCTTCCCATATTTGTCATCAATGTTTCCCTCTGGTTTGTGTTTAATTTTAATACATTCTATCTCTTTTCGCGTATTCAGTATTGTATTTGACGGAAGTAGCAAACAAGTCATGTTTTTATTTCATAAGCAAATAATAAACCAATTTTAAAATTTTAAAAACAAAAGTAAGTGATAATAAATTGCAGGAGGCTCTGTGTGCAAGTGCGGGCGACTCCTTTTCTTCATGCAATAGATTGTGATCGTACAGGTACTGTGTTTAACTTACGGTATTGTTACTGTAACAATTAAAAATTGATTTATTCAGAATCTACACGAAAGGAAGGCGACCCTCCTACGAACACAAAGAGACGACGATTAGTAGGAGATGAATTGGATCGAGTACACGGTGAGTCCTTTGTTTCTCGCTAAATTATAAACTTGATCTATCGCTTATATTTTTATACAATATCCTGTTTCAATTACGTCAGTACGCTTGTTGTGTACAAAAATCAGAGTTAAAGAACTAAAATTAATTCGATATGAGCATTTTTATGGTAAAGCCAATCAACATTTCACTTTTCACAATTTGAGTTCACGCTATTTACATATCCGGGGCCGGTTGGACCCCATGTTTGTTATGTTTTCCGTTACTGTAATCCCAAAATTCTCGCTCGGTTTACAGACGGCTTTACATCCTTTCGCCTAACAACACGTTGTCAAACTAACGTATGTGGATACGATCCTTTTGAGATCGCGCATGACCTAATCACAGTTGATCACTATACCACAACAAAATAAAATGCAATTTGACCAACTACCGTAACCCACCTGGTAGTACCCCTGTCATTTACGACTATTATTACCAATATAATTGCAACTTGGTTGACAATTGTTGCCATCTCGGCGGCAGTGATGCCGTTTGATCGTAAAACAACCGGCAAGATCCGGGAAAATTTGTAGTTTTATCGGTCATAGCCGGACAACAGCCGGATGTACCGAACCGATTTATTCTTTTCCTTAATTAGTTCTTTTCATTGTATTTCCTATTTCTTGCTTTTGAGTCTATAGAATTCAGATGCAGTGCATAATTTTATGATTTGCATAATTATTTTAACCCTCGCAATTTATTGCGGACCGATTTTTCCCAGGCTTCAAGCCATTTTTTTCAGCGAATATTTATTTAATTCGTTAATTGCATAATTAAACGATTAAATTCAGCAAATGCGTTGACATTTTCATAATTCACGCAAGAAGATTGGCAAAATATTTCTGAGTGATTATGTCGGTGTATTTTCGCGATGTATGATAAATAAATAAAAACAAATCGTTATGGGTCGTAACATTTGTGTTACGCGCCAGCGCCCTGCAACAATAAAAGAAACCCTGAAAGGCAATAGTGACAAGGTTAGAAGGTACCGTAACCATCAATAACCATCGATCAACAATTGTTGACTACCATTTTATATCCGATCAGGGTTTTCCACTCGAGACCCTGTATATTCCAAAATGTACGCCGACGCCGACGGAGCGAAATGTAACACATTGCGCACTTATGGCGCAGGCGCGTAACACAAATGTAACGTCGCATTAAAGGTTTCTCTGCCTTGAACTTTATTTTACCTTCTATTACAGAAGAGCAAGCGAGTTCGCGGCTGTCCGATGGCGACTACAGCAGGCAGTCGTCTAGTAGTGGTTAGCAAAATTCCATTTTATTTTTTTTTAATTCCAACTATTAACCACTGTTAGCGTACACATTGTGCGATGCTTAATGTACAATGTTCATATGTTCATTTCTGTATGCTTGTTGGTGTTTTAAGCAGTTTTGTTGTAGATCTGTCCATCGGGAATGGAGATGAAGAGGAAGAGGAAGAGGAGGAGGTGGCGACGGAGGAGGAGGAGGAAGAGGAGGAGGAGGAGGAGGAAGAAGAAGTTCCCAAGGGTAGGAAAAAATGGTTTTCCAAATTTTCTTATCTATTGTCTATTTTAGATCCGATGAGGATAGGTGACAGATTAACCATAGACGCTTCCAACTTCGCTCACTTTGGGTGGTCTGCTTCCGAATATGAAGCTACGCAGCTCACGCATCCTGTACCATTGACATACAGAGACCTCGATCGTCACTGTCGGTTGAAGTTCAAGTGTGCTGGATTTGAAGAAAAGCACTATTGTGCGGGATGTTCATCTCCACGTTCTTCATCTACTTCGCCGTGTCCGCTAGCATGCGCGTATGTAGAATTACGTTTTCCCTCAACCAAAGTGTGTACTTTCAGCAGTCCTGAACTCATGAGCCTCTCGTATACTCCATTCAATGCCATGTATGAAGAAGTGCTGAAAAGAACCGCTGCATTGATTGTTGAGGAACATCGTCGTGTGCATGCAAGGTAGGTGGCGTAGTACTATTAAAACGCCTTCTCCGTAAGAGCGGCGGGGCATGGCACAATGTTTCAAAATCATCCTAGGTGATCCATATTTCATGATTGGAGTACCTAGGGGACATTTTCCCCAAAAAATGATCCAAATTATTGATTTTTGATATTCTAAAAGTCGAAAAATCGAAATGTGATTTCCATGACATGTTGTATACCATTCGATAGAGCATCGAAAGATACATAATAATCCCAAGATTCATGAGTTTTCATAGCACCGTGTTCGAGAAATATGAAATTTTCCGAATTTCATGAATGGCTGGTAGCTGGTCCAAATAAGTGTGATATTCGGGTAGCACATCCATTGTTACCCAACATGAAAAATCCAGGCCCTGGAAATAATGGTGTAAGTCATGAGATCAGAGCGACAAAAATTGGCCAAAATCTGGAAAATTTCATATTTCTCGAACACAGTGCTATGAAAACTCATGAAACTCATGGGATTATTATGTATCTTTCGATGCTCTATCGAATGGCATACAACAAGCCATGGTTTCTGATTGTTTGAAACTAATATCATGGTGCTATGCCCCCCACAGTTCTCCTTCGGTTGCCGGATTTTCACATCCTTTTCGTCATTCCTATATTCTTTTCAGGAACGCTTCATTGATCGCTTGTTACACCGTGCCTAGTGATCTCTCGGATTGTACCGCGTTTTCGAACGCGATGGAGTCAGCGGTGGAATTCGACAGTGGTATCATCAAGACACCTCTTCTGTGCAATACGGACGGAACTCACAAGGTCGGCCTCGGGTAGGATAATTTTTGATGTAGTAATGGGATTTAATTTTAAAATAAAAATGCTTCAGCAAGGCAGTTTGGCCTGTCTTTTTCTCGATCGCCTCTTTGCCTATGCAAACACGAGCTAGAGCTTGCAATGTGGTCTTTTGTAGACTAGGGACTCTGAGCAGTGCATTCAGCACTGCGTCGTGCAACATCTTAATCCAAGGTAAATGCTTATTGTTGTAGCCTTGTTGCGTCACCGAAATATTTGGGATGTACAGGGTTTGTAGGGCATTCACTTGGCACCAGCACACTGCAGAGGTCCCATTGACCGTCCGATCATAAGGTCGCAGTTACATAATGCAAATGCTTTAGGCTTGAAGGCTGAAATAGATGATTGTGCAGTACGTATTCATGTGGCAGATAGAGTGTTCTCGTTTCATCCTGTCCTCATGGGATCAATTCTCGATAAACAGGTAATCAAATTTACCTTTAATTCCAATATATTGAATTATGACACATTCAGGCACTGCATAAGGCCTACGACTTATCACTATGGAATGCGAAGACTGGATCACACTCGTGCAATCTGTGTCTCGTTTCCGCGATCCGAGTTGGAACGAGAACGATCTTCCCCCTGAATCTCGGTTCAGGTAAGTGAGGTTTATTTTTGTTCTATCACTTTGGCATCCTCTCATTGAATGATCCACAGGTGCGCGGTCGAGAGGTGACGTAATCGTTTCGGCTCGTGCTTCGAAACACGGTCTTGGAAGTGAGTTCGAAAGTTCTTTAACGACCATTACCTTGATCCCAATATATCAAGGTTTGACGGAGTTTCAAAGGTTGATCCCCATGACCGAGGCTGCCTGCGACATTCTACATGATGAGGAATTGGGATATTGCAGAGATTTGGTTCACAGTAAGTATTTGTTACAAATATGTCTAAATATTATTCCTTCTCGTTTAGGTCTTCTGGGTAAGAAGTCCAGCCGTCCGCTCTCGCAACTGCAGCTGAAGCCAGGATCAATCAAACTGATTGATGATGCAGTTGCCCGAGCGCGCCTTCCTTCTTCTTCTCTCCATCGCCTGTGCACACCCTCTTCTGTTGGCTCTCGGACAATGAGTGGTATAGAGTATTTACAGGTTTGAATAATTGGCGGCTTAACTGTGTGCTAACAATTTACTACATTTCAAGTTCATGCTTCTAATCGCCCCCCCTGTTGCCTATTCTCAGCTGTTCAACGACGACAGAGTGTCTGCCTGCACTCTGTTATTATGCGTGAGGCTCATAATCATCGGTTGGTGCATTTACAGTATTGTACAAAATTCCAATACTTGCAGGTGACCCCGACAAGTACGTGAGATTCGGTCGATTGCTCGACGACGTTGTTGCGGCGCTAAAGGAGATGTGGACTGATTCGTTTGGCGAGAGTTCACTCAATTTGAAATGCCACGTTAGTTTTGTAATTGTTTATGTTAATATTCGTATGAGTCTTATTTAACCGTGGTTTTTGAACTTCTTGGTCTTCTGCCAAAGTGCGGGCAACGGCTTGATTCCTTCCTCGAAACACGAAAATGTTCGGCATTTCTCAAATGGCGGGGGATTGGACTGACTGATATCAAGGGAAGTGAGAGAGGGGCTATTGTGCAGTATCAATAAAGCCGAACTAAAAAGATTCACCGTTAATTCTAGCTCAACCTAATAGCTAAGAGAACTCTTGCAGTCCTTCCTCATGCACTCAACTTCCAACTCCATTTCTCCGCCTTTCGCATCTTCCTCAAGCATGTTCGAGGCACTCAATCATATTATCAAGAAGGGTCCGGTGACAACAACACATGTGTCAGCTATTCATCGGAGGTGAATTCATGAAAAGTATTTGCAAACAAACGATGTTTATCAGATCCATTCTTCTATCGTCCCTCACGGAGGATTTGGAGGTGATTGCTGGCGACAAGAAGAATCCTCTTCGGAAGGCTGCTGAGACTGCACTTGGACGATACCTTGGACAGTCAAAGTCTAATGGTGGAGGGGCAGTGAGTCATTGTCCATTTGATAGTTTCTTTGGATGTATGCTTTATACATCCTTCCATCTGCCTCACGCACATTACGCTAAGTATGGATCTGCGTTAAATTTGGAGTGTTTTGCCTCCCAATATGTAGCCAACCGTCGATAAACAACGGATGGCTATCGTTGCCTTTCGCAGTAATTTTGTGGCCCATCAGATTGTTATATTTTGGATTCAAAACACTCCAAAATGCTTATGCACCGAAAAAAAACATAATAAAGCTTTGTTTATTATCTTTTTCTCCAGAGACCTCTTCGTGGTGCCATTCCTCAAGCTAAACTCCATGCGTGGCAAGCCCACAAGGAATACGTCGTTCACCTCCACGGTCATGACAGCGTGTTGTGGTTAGTGAAATTTTGCGACCTTTATTAAACATGCCAATTCAGGCCCAATGCAGAAATAGGAGGTAGAAGGCTTCGATCATATCTAATTGATGAATACCGAAAGTCATCCAATTCAATAATTTCCTTCGACTCTGGAGGAAAAATATTGTATGCAAGAGTAGTTTGTACTGTTGTAACCAACTCCCGCTGTTTTGTGCTAGGGCAACTCTTGCGTGTCGGTAAAGTCATATCGGTATTGGCAAATGCCATCGCGAAAGATCCTAAATACTCCCATGTTGCTAGTGTATTAAGAGAGAGCGAGGAAGTAAATCTTCTGAGAAGATTGGTCCCTAATCAGTCTTATGACTACGTAGAAATAAACCCTCAATCAGTTCTTAGCCATTGTGTTCTCGTGAGATTAGATATCAGAATGTACATTGTTACCGCTCCCTTCATCTTTACTAGAACGTAAATAGCATCTATACATTCGTGTTTTAGTTGTATTTGGTTTAGTTGTAGTTCTTTTGTGTTACTTGTTGAAATTGATTCAACTATGTCGGATGAGAACCGACAGAATGATAACCGACAGGATGATAACCGGAAGCTACCTGATGAGAACCCACGTGATGCGAACCGAAATTTTGAATCATTTGTCATAAAGCAGGTCTTATACGCTCAGTGTTCATCATGTGGGTTCCCATCCGGTAGCTTCCGGTTATCATTCTGTCGGTTATCATTCTGTCGGTTATCATTCTGTCGGTTCTCATCCGACAAAGTTCCATCTGCAAAGCACTCCATTTTCCTTAGTATTGTGAAAATTTTATGAAGATTAAAGCTTGATTCCAACGTTTGTATGCCTATCCGGGCATCCGTCTTATGTCGGCTTCATGTACTTTTAATTATATGAACCATCACTTAAATATTTGTCAGTTCAGTTCTGAGTAATGGCAGGAAGATTAGATATCATCCTCAAAGCTGGATTCACATTGGTTTGTTTAATTCGTTTTCCAATTATCAGAACTAATTGAAAATTTATTTTCAGGATGACTGCATACTGTGTCTGTCATCGGGAGATAGTGATGAGTTCTATTCGAAGGTGAACTGTTTTTATTGAAAGGCTAATAAATGTAGGCTTTACAGAACTCCCGTCTACAACCTGCTCGAATACTCATCTCAGCATTGCTTCGCAATGGCTGCGACGTGGTGAGTGGCATTTATTTTAGCAAAATTAATGGCAAACAGTGATAGGGTACCATAACCGTTAACGTGAAGGTGTTAGGTGGTATACGATAATTAATTCTTCTTAGAATTCATTGATTGACGAGGCGATGAACTACAGCACTTTTCAATCAAAGAAAGATACTCTTCTATCAAAGAAAGATACTCTTCAATCAAAGATAGAGATTGGAGACACTTCACGCATCCCCAATCCGTTTGTATGCACTACAATGTATTCAACGATACAATAAACAATTTAGACTGACGAGATCATCGATGTGGAGTCGAATCATGTGGGAGATGAGTCAACAATGGAGAGAAGCCGACGGCAGGTGATTTTCATTGTTAAATTAAACCATTTTAAATTACATTGCATTTTTATATTTACGATTCAACATTTGAAACAGCAAATAAACAAGTGAATAGGGAATGAGAGGTGTAAGGGGAGAGAGCGGATTGCAGGTTTTGTTCATATGTAGACTTAATGAAACATGCACTCCCCTCTGTCCCATTGCCCCTCTCATTCCCCATTCGCTTATTTAATTTCTGTTTCAAATGTTGTTCGATCCTTGAATGTATGATTAATTTAAATTCAGACAATGGTTGGCTGTCCTCCAACCACTCCAGTACCCAAGGCAGAGTTGGCTGTAGCACCGAAGAAACAGAAGATTATGAAAAATGAAGTGAGATGCTAAATTTAATTTTTATTTAAACTAATTGATTTCCTGTTAATAAGATCGAAAACCGCGTTATGTTGCATAGCAGTCCGTTTCCATTTCGTTTATCCATTTCGGTTCGGATGTCGTACCTGACTGCAACTTTTTCCTTTCCTGTTCCTTTAACCGAAATTTGAATCATTTCAGTTTGATGATGAAGTGAACACGTGTACTGTAACTATGAAGAAATTGCTGTCATTATCAAGGAAAGGAGAAGCTGTTGCTGAGGTAATATAAAGTTATGAGAAGATGGTCTGTATAGAAATCCAAATTTGCAGCAATACGGTACTTCATTATCTCGCCCCCCAACTCATGATGCCATCAATATGCGCGGTTACAGTACTGGCGAGCAACTAGAAGGAATGCTAACCATGGTGGGTTTATCTTTCTTGTTATATGAAATAGCTATCAAATACCCGAAAGCCAGAATCGGGAATTTTTAATTTAAGTCTTAGTGGTTTTTTTTTTAAAAATACACTGCGAAATGTGAATTTAAATCTTTCAAATTTAATTCTTTTTTAATTCGTTTTATAAAACTTCTTGGGTTATTCCTTTTTTTTGGCAGTGGACGGGCAATGAATTTTTTTCGTTTTAGCAGCGAGTCATGGGAGGGTATTTATCGACGCTGCGCTCTGATATGTGTGCATCTGCAGCGTCTACTGGCACGACTTCTGATATTTTGGTAAAGAATACATTATCTTTTACAAAAATCTTAATTACTTGCAGCGACTCTACCGATTCGATCCTGATAGATTGGTCGATTCGACCGGAATACAGAAGAAATATATCGTGAAGATGTTGAATGGTGAAAAGGAGGTTGACCTTGGCATTATAGCCGAAAGGGCTATAAAAACTATGATTACCGGTAGTACAGATATAAAGTCTATGTACAGAACCCTTCTGAATTCATTCTTTGATGCTGTAAGCAAACGAAGATCCATTTTATTTTTTTAAATGTTTTTCCCTTCCAGTTGTTACCTGTGAGCATGCGTCATACTCTATCTCTATCACACGGCAAAGGGTTAACTCCTTTGAGGAATACCGATGCCTATCTTGCAATATTCGGTTAGTGAAAATTAAAAAGAAATTGTTATATGTGAGCAAGCTCTAAGTCGCCCTTTTCCTCGGTATTAATTTTTTAAATACATTGTTCCATAGGTCTTTAGAGATTCGCAAAATGCGATCATTTTTTCGCAAAATGCGCTCTTTTTCTGCACAATGCGTAAATATGTTTTTGCAAAAAAATTGGGTGAGGGTTCATGGTTTGCTACATACTTTTTAAACTATGCTGTGTTCGTTTGACTCATGTAAAATGCAGGGGAAACACTTGATGCCTTAACGAATTTTTTTGTACGTTACATGTTCCAAACGGCGATACTTTTTCAGAAGTCATTCAACGTGTAGCTGGTGTTAACCGGGATCCTGCTTTCAATAAGCAATTGGAAGAAGAAATAAAGAGGGCAGCGTGAGTTTATTTTGAAATTATTTTATAACCACGGAGAAAATGAAAGTTGGTTTTTTTTTTCTCGGAATTTTTGTCGGTTTCGACTATAATTTTTATTATTACAAAAATCTGTGAAATTGATGAGCCGATCTAGCTTGACTTATACTTTCTTTAATATGCGAATAGTCAATCGAATAACGCATCAATCTTTCCAGAAGGAGATATCGAGACAACCACTCATCAAAGATCAAGCAGATAGGAGAGAAGCAAGTCGAGGCAAAAGATTGAGGTAAACATCATACTATATATGCCATCAAACCATCAAACACCATGGAATAAACACCTCCAAAAAAGTGGAATTTTTTTACAAAAATTGGTTGTTTTTTTTAGTTTGGAACCCACTTGAGTAGAACTAAAGTTGAAAAATAAATCGGGAGCTTTGCGTATCACATTTTGTATACTACATACTGTACTGTATACTGTAGAATCTTACTATAGATGTGTTTCCATGAGAAATTCCAACCATGCATATTTCTATCATTCATGACTTCTTACAGCCCCGTATGCCTGATTTCGTTGAAGGCTTAGCTTCGTTCTCACGTCTTGTGATCAGCCATCTATATTTATTGTTCAAATGGTCCTCCCATTCCTCGTCCACCTATAAGTTGTGCTCTTTCCGTATTTGTTTTCCATTTCTTTTCCTTTTCCGTTTTCCATTTCCATATTTGTTTTGTTTTCTGTTTCCATTCTTCTTTCTTTCTTTACTTAATTTATCGATTGTAATTGAGCTAATGTGAGTTACGGATTAATTATAGGTTGTACGTTATTTCACGTTTAATCATTACTATAATACGTGTACTAGTTCGATTTTAGTGTTTAGGTTGTGATTCAATAATTACGATCCGTATTCCTTATTAAAATTAATATTACAAAATGATAATAAATTTGTTTTCACTTTCCCATCTTTCATGTCTATGAGTATTGATCAATGGTTGTAAACCAGCACTATATCTTTTTTTTTATATTTTCAGCCCTATCATGGCAATTGATTAGCGAGAACGAGAATTGCATAATAAAGATCAAAGATCAATCTGCTAATCCATAATTTAAATTATAGAATATTCTAAATGAATTGATCAAGAAAAGATTATCATTCTATTATTATAATTCATAATTTCATTTTAGGTATGTTACTTATCGATAATTATTTTTACTAAATATATAAATCAATACCTATAATAATACCACCTATAACACCTTTTATTTGATATCTTACTTATCGTTTCAAACATAGGGAGATGCAGTATATCTGTATTGATTGATGTATATTATAGGTACGTTATTGGAGATGATGAAGATCAGAGTATAATATATGATGAATGTAGAAGACTTGAATGATATGCACCTAAAGGACATAAATATTCCGAAGGAAAACGGAAGGCTGGCATGTACATTATTATATGCTTTATTATCTATATCCTTATATCTTTTATTATTATATATCGGTACTTGTCTATCACTTAGCGAACCGAGATCAGATTAGGTTGAAACCGTTACCAATGATTTTTCAGTGCAGATTGGTCCAGGATTATGTATCTGGACGTTGAATTATAATGATATTGATAATTATAATGATAGTGTTCATCATCAATAATGGAATTATTAAAGGGAAGAGTAACACGCCTTTTATTATGTTTTTTTAAGTCTCATCGAACAATTGGATTGCATAGAAATGTTTGTATCGTTCTTGGTTCTTTAGCTGAGAAAATGGCTGGAGCTAGTTGTAGTTCCATATGTACAACTGTTACTAGACAATATCTTTTTTTTGATAATGTGGTTAGTTCATTCTTCATATTATTATATGATTATTGATTGATTCAGCATTATAATTGTCCTCCAGAAGTCATTCTATTCTCATTGATTGCTCTTGAGAAATTTTCCCAAATATCAGAGAATCGATTAACTATTCTTAGATCATTTAATCGTAATGAAGGACAGCTTAATGCTCTTGAGGTACATATTTATAATATATATGCGTTGTAAAGTGCTCATACTCATATGAAAATGATACCATTAAGTTATTGTAGTAAATTCTACTCTTGATTCAAAAGTCGTCAAACATTATTTTGTATAATAATGTTTTGCTGTTTCAGATTCTCGAAAGATGGTTAGATGGTGATAATCGAATGAGAGATCCTATATGTAAACAAGAGAGATCCTATATGTGAGTATATATTGATTGTATTCATTGTATTCATTGATTTTAGTTGTTAATGACAATCGAAGATATTCATGTACAGTTAGTTAGTTGAGTTATGGTTGAATTGAATGAATGCAATGCTTAATATCGTTCTGATGTATTTGAATTTCTCAAGATAGGTCCTTATTTCAATCATTCAATTATGTGTCTTTCAATGATTTATCATTACTTTCAATAATTACTTTCAATCATTGAACTCATATGAATATATTCATATGAGTATTATGTATTTGAATGGATAGAGGATAGAGGTAACAGATATTGTGCTGAAGCTCTTTGTGATATATCTTCATTTGAATCAGTTCTATGTGCATTTGAAGTATATATGCATTTGAAGTACCTCAAGATAGGAAGGGAGCATGGTGAGATCATTCAATCATATATTATATATTATTGATAATATTATTAATTTTCAATGAGTTCGCATTACGATTTTAGATTCTGACCTTAGTTTTGTGTAATTATTAGAGTTTAGAACGATGTAAAATTTCGGTGTTATTGATAAGTATTGTGATAATAGGTATTATGAAGCTACAATACTCACGGCAGGGATTAATAATAATATACTTTATGCAATGGATTCAGCAAATTGCATTTAAAATTGCAAATCGACCTATAACCATATCCAATGATTTTTCATTTCAGATTGGCCCCGGTTCAACCGAGAGGGACGCAACGAGATGGGGCGGAGGATGGCGGGATACTGTAGAATCAGGGACTGAATGAGTACCGCTGGTACAGTAAGGCAAGCTCATTCGGTCGCGCATTCTACAGTAGACCGATGAAGACGCCTCTGATATGGACCGGAGAATGGAGAAGGAGAGGCCGAAACAGGTGAGAGATAGTCATTTGGTACTTGTCCGATACGTACGTACCGATATCTCAGTGGGTGTATGCGGCGATTATCTATATCCTTACTATTATTATATATTATGTTATATCTTTTATTATTATATATCGATAATGGTCTGATATGTAGCAACCGAGATCAGATTGGGTTTCAACCGTAACCAATGATTTTCATTGCAGAAGCGCCATTTCCCCCGTGTGGGACCCGAGATGGATCGGAGAATGGACAAGGAGAGGCCAGAGATGAGGTGAGAGATAGTCATTTGGTACTTGTGTATCACGTAGTAATCGATGATTCATTGGGTTATAACCGTAACCAATGATTTTTGATTGCAGCTTGAACCCGGTTCCACCGAGAGGGACTACAAACGGCGCCATAAGTGGCCAGAAGAGGTGAGATATAGACGTAGGGAACTTACCTGATATGCAGCTACCAATATCTGATTAGGTCTGAACAATACATTTTGTAGAACTCACATTTTGTGTACGGGTCAGTATATAAATTGGTCGGCTTGCAAATTACGGGTCACTTTACCTCATATTTCGCCAAAAAATACACAAAAATACGACGAATGAGCAATAACATAGTTCTTAAATTGTGAGTAGAACAAAAACATATGGTTATAACCGTAACCAATGATTTTTGATTGCAGATTGGCCCCGGTTCCCCCGAGAGGGACGACACGAGATGGGCGGAGAGTGAGCCCCGGTTACTGTAGAAGAAGTTACTGAATGAGTACCACTAGTACAGTTTGGCAAGCTCATTCAGTCTCGACTTCTGCAGTTAACCGCGGGTGCAGCCTCTCCCTGGGACGCGGCGGAGAAGACGCCAGGAGAGGCCGAACCAGGTGAGATATAGTACATACATTTTAGTACCCTCACAGCGTGAGGATTGACCCACTATATAAGGGTAATTTTTATCTGAAACATTGCAATGTAAAATAAAAATAACGATTTTCCACTATATTTCGATATTCGACCCACTATATAAAACAATCTGGTGAGGGCGCCGAAAATGGGTGATATAGTAATTCGGTATTGGTTCTGATAGGTAGCAACCGAGATCAAATTGGGTTGGAACCGTAACCAATGATTTTCCATTGCAGATGGGACCGGATCCCCCGAGAGGAACGACACGAGATGGGCGGAGAGGGATCCCCGGTTACTGTAGAAATTGCGAATGAATGAGTACCACTAGTACAGTACGGCAAGCTCATTCACTAGCAATTTCTGCAGTTAACTGCGGAAGCAGTCCCTCCCCGAGATGGATCGGACAATGCCCAAAGATAGGCCAGAACAGGTCAGAGGTAGTCATTTGGTACTTGTCTATAACTTAGCAACCAGGGCTGTGCAACAAGGCATATTTTCGGCAATGTTCCCCAAAAACATATTTTGATGATTTTTTGATCTTTTGTAGACTTGATTCGAGCAATAAACGTTATTGCACACTTGGGTTGAAACCGTAACCAATGATTTTTCATTGCAGTTTGGCCCCGGATCCCCCGAGAGGGAAAAGAGATGGGGGAGAGGGATCCCCGGTTACTGTAGAAATTGCGAATGAATGAGTACCACTACTACAGTACGGCAAGCTCATTCACTAGCAATTTCTGCAGTCAACCGTGGAAGCAACCTCTCCCTTGGACGCGGCTGAGAAGACGCCATGAGAGGCCCGAAGAGGTGAGATACAGTAGATAAGAATTGGTATAATAGGCAGCAACCGAGATCAGATTGGGTCAGAACCGTAATTCATGATTTTTTATTGCAGATGGGTCAGTCCCCCCGTGTGGGACCCGAGACGGGGCGGAGAAGGCGTGAGGAAAGGCCAGAAGAGGTAAGAGAATCACTTTCACTATCACAAGCTTTTACATTATCATTGCAGTCCGGCAACCACTCCTCCGTTAGTGAGAAGCAAGCCGCGTCGATGAGAAGAATTGCCATTTTATTTGTTTAATTGTTTATTTAATTCGTTTGTTCATCAGTTTAAACATGTTTTTTGTGTTGATGGCCATTAGAGGTTACTGTATGCATTGCGATTGTTGAAGTACCACTTCTACAATATGGCAAGCTTAAACAGTCGTAATGCATATGGTGAACCGAGGGGCACCCATGATCCTGGGCCCCTATCTCTTATTATCCGCGGGCGAACGCCCACACATTCACGGTCGAACCCCGGGCGATCGGCGGTCGATCACCCGTTGATTCGTGGGCGCCCGAGAGGGCCCTTCCGGATGCAGGCGAATCAACGGGAAATCACCCGAATTTCGTCCGACGATCGCCCATTCAAAAACCGGAGCAGATATCTGCAAGGGATAGTGATGTGCGCTGTTTGGAATGGGCTAGGGAGAGAGTGACGCGTCGCGGTCACGCATCGCGGTCGAGATGCCGCGGCTGCTCTATTGCGTTCGCAAGAGATTGGAGCGTTTCTATGCCTCGCTATCTCATTAATTGACATTTTCCACTCGTTCGCGTTATGTTTATGAGGCGTTGTATCGATTATCCAAATTCAATGTCATTTCTTACAGGTAATTAGCAGCCGAACCTATCGGCCCATCGAGAAGGTTGCCATTTAGGCTCTTCTCTTAGATCGATCATCAATCCAAGGTCATAACCTACAGGTATCTTTTTAAACGGTTTTAGTAGTTGATTAGATCTTTTTTTTGTATCGAATTAGAATAATTTGTACGTTTTTTCAGGATTTGTGGTCGCTTAATATGGAATACTATAGACAAACACAGACTGTAAGTCATTCTGGACAAGCGCCACAGAGCTATATGTATCAACAGCCTGTAAGTTATTCATAGGAAATTTATTAAATTTAGTTGGGTTTTGTTGTTTATTCATTGTTTTTTTTCAGACAAGCGCACAATCGAATTCGGGTATGTACTATCAAGCGATGAACAACTACCCCCAACAACCTTCACCTTACGGTATGCAGGATTCCGTTAGTCAAGGTATACTTGCATAAACAGAAGCGCTACAAAATACTTTTTTATGGCATTTGTAATATTTTCATTTGACAGGCAGTAGCATGGTTCAGCAACAAGGTGTAGCTGGTGCAACCGGCAATGGTAGAAGAGCTCGTGGAACTGATACGAACGCTCCTATTCATCCGAATATGTCTAGAGGACAGGTCAGTTATAGTTAGTTTTAATTCTTATATGATATTAAATTAGTTTCAGGATGATACCCCTCTAAGAATGGTTGTTGATGCTAAGTACGTAGGAGCCATCATTGGTCAGCAAGGAAACAAGATCAGAGAGATCACGAAGGAGAGCAAAGCACGGTGCATCGTTGATGCTCATAAGGGAATGAGGGATGCCCAGGGAACCGCTGAGAAAGTACGGTAGCTTTGATTTTGAACAATATCTGTGAGAAGTATATTAAAAATGAATTTTTTTAGGTTATCATGATCTATGGAACTCCTGAGAACACGTCTAAGGCCGTCGTAAAGATTTTGGAGGTTATTGAAACCGAAAAAGAGAAGGAGCGTGATAGAGAAGTAGCAGCCGGCGATTCTGGACTTGGAGATCTAGAGAAAAGTTGTAGTAATGAAGTAGAATTGAAGCTTCGTGCACACAATCAGCTAGTAGGAAGATTGATTGGAAAGCAAGGAAGTACGATTAAGAAGATCATGACTGATACCGACACTGTTATTTATGTATCTAAGTAAGTCAAATCTTAACAAATGCATTATTGAATAAATTTGATTTGATTGCAGTTTGGCTGAGAGCGGTCCTACTGCTGTTCTAATGCCTGCCTACGCTGAAATGCTCATGTCCACTGATAGAACGATTACTGTAAAGGCCTCAACTGTAGCTGCTGTATCTGCTGCTGAACAAAGAATCTCTGCCAAACTAAGGCAGAGTTATGAATACGATGTTGCTAATAGAGTTCGTTCTTTTTTTATTGTATTAATTATTATTTAAAAATATTAATGCGTTATGGTTCAGGTTGCATTCGGAGGTGCTGCTTCTGCTGCTCTACCCATGATGCCCATGACTTATGATGCTTCTGCTATGGCTGGAGGTATGGACTCGGCACTAGGAATTATCATTCCATCACATTTATTCATATATTTGTAGGTATCAGACCCCAATTGACTTCTTCCTTCAAATGTGCCAAGATGTTCGTTCCAAACAACATGGTTGGAGCTATTATTGGATCCAAGGTACGCTTTATATTTTAATTTATCTCGTTCAATTCATAAAAGTAATTGATTTAGGGATCTCACATTCGCAATATCATGCGTACCACAGGAGCTGTTATGCGAATTGAAGGAAACGATAAAATCCGCGAGGAAAAGGAAAAGAAGGAGAAAGAAGATGGAGATGAAACAACTGAATCACCAGTCGAAGATAGTACTCCTAAGGAGACTAATACAAATGATAAGGAAGATGATACTGAAGGAGAAGATAAGAAGAAAAAGGAAAATGTAGATAATGAAGAAGTTTCTGAAAGACTTGTTACTATTACTGGAAATGATCAACAAATATATAGAGCACAATATTCTATCTTCGCCAAGATCGCTGAACAACAAGGACAATATGTTGAGGAGGTATGATTGGGATAATAGACAATGTAGATGAATGAATAATATTTTAATTTACAGGTTAAACTTCGAAGTGAAGTAAATGTTCCATCTCGTTTGGTTGGAAGAATTATTGGAAAGGGAGGACAGAATGTTAGAGAACTCCAAAGACTTACCGGTGCTCATGTTAAGATTGCCGAAGAGAATAATCCTGAGAATAAGGAGAAAGAGGATGATAAGGTACTGTAATGTAATTGATTGTATGGAATGGTTAATGAATTGATGTATTATAGGAAAGTGATGGAGCGAATGAAGTTGGAGAGACTACTGTACGTGTTATTGGAAATATGACTGCAACCCTTGGAGTAGAAGCTCGAGTAGCGACTCTTATCAGTGAATTCGCAAGAAATAGTGTAAATGAACGATCTGATCGTCCTAATGGTGCATCATCTGCTGGTCCTACTAATGAATAGAGATAAGAATACGATACAACTATGACATACGAGGATATTATAATGTAGCACCACCACTGAAATACGAGTATCACTATCTATCTATCTCTTTTCACCCTCATCCCCCTTTGTGTATCTATTGTATACCGTATCCTTCCTTATTTTCACCTCTTTGTGACACTTTTGTTGTACGTTACATTTGTTCCTTTTCTATTTATTCGCATCTTCTCCTATCTATCTATCTATATAATGTATCCACTTATTCATTTATTCATGTTCTCTTCTTTCCTTGTATTTCGTTCGTTGGTCCTTCTCGAATACGAGTCTATGGCTGTTCGCGGCGGGTCCGCTTCCCGCGTTGAGCCCCGCCCTCTGGAGCTAGCTCCTCATCCCCTCCCATCATGATACCTTATTCCTTCTCAGAAGCTCTTCCCATCAATCCCATCCCCAATCCATTAAATCGCCAACCGAGAATGCTCCGCCTACTGCCAAACAAGTTGACGAGACTTGATCAATCAATCAATCCATTTTTTGCTCTCCATTGCCATCTCATGAGTCTTCCTGAATGGAGTATTGAGTACTGTACTTCCCCCCTCATCATAATAAGCTAAGCTAAACTGTATCTCGTTGTTCCTCTCTTAGAGTACATTGAGTTGAATTCATGATTGAAACGTTAGCCACATTGTTGACATTGTGACAACTGTAATAACCCATTTTAGCCCCCTTTTTACGTGCATTGGTGTACATGAGAGGCTATGCTCGAGAGGGTAGAGGTCTCCGCTATCCACATATACGCTAATCATATGCATCATTACTACTTGCAATCCAGATAAAGGATGTTTCTGTATGTTGTGTGTGGTGACATGTGAGTCAGAATGGACAGAGGAAGAAGGAAGAGAGAGAGGGTGGACAGCCACAGCCTGGCACGCATAGAGAAGAGAGACAGATCGATGAGAATGAGAGAGTGAAGAAGAAGAGAGACACTACTCTGTCAGAGACTCTCTTTACTCTTCTCTACCATTTATTTCTCCCTTTTCTCATTCTATAACGTTTATACCGTATATCTCTTTCTATTTTACATCTTATTCTTATTGTTTTACTTTTCTAAAGTTGCTTATCTTGCAAAAAATGTTTAACGAATATATAGTCATAAGAATAGAAAAAAGTGTTGATACAGTCATCATTATAATAGATGAATTTGAAATGATTAACCATCTAAAGTGCATAGAGTAATTGAGGGAAAATGTGCTTTATTCATCTCTTCCTCATAGTACAAACATTCATAGTATTGATCGATTCCTTGACCTTGAACACTCTTCGTCTATTTCATTTCATTTATACTTTCAAACCTGATTCCATCCTGAGCTCTTCATCTTATATTCATTCATTCATTATCTACATTTCATCTACGTTTATTGTTTCATATATTAAAGTTTATTAAACCATAAATAATTTTTTTTGAATGATATGGGTTAGCTGAAGTAAGTATGTAGATGGAAGTAACTGACCTAGATCTACCTTTTACTCTTCTTCTTCTTCATTTCTCATTTCGTAACGTTCCGTTCCATTCTTCATTTGCCATTGCTTACTTTCTCTACTCTTACTATCGTATCGTATACTGTATGTATACGGTATATGTACATCAATCCTATGAATTTCTACATATTGTATACAAATTGTATTCATTTAAGATCTCATAACCTCTGAATGATCAATCAATAATGTATCGATTATTAGTGATTCTTTGTTTGATCTCTCCATTATTATCTACTATTTCTCCATCAAGATGTGATTCGGTTGAGAAGAATCTAACTGTTATTCTTAAAGGAAAAGAAGTCGTACGTTTATTTCTATTATGTGTTACTTCATATCTATCTATTCAATATCAGTGACATCTTTAATCTTATCTTTCCATGTATTCAAATAATATACTTTTTTTATAAAAAAATTAAATATGATAGTGTATACATATAGTCTTATCAATATACTCCTTTCAGTCTCCATGTCGATGTTTCCAAGATGTAGGAGATGATATATGGATTGGATGTACTGGAAAATCAATGCCTTCTGTATTTGATTCATTACGATCAATAAGTGAAACTCTTGTATCTAAACTTCATGTATGGGATTCATTGACTAATGTCATTCCTAGTGATATGCTCGAAAAGGTTAGATCTTATCATATCTAATATTATAATATCTTATCCATTGTAGGTTCGTCCTAAAACTCTCATCGTAGAGAGAGGAGGACTAAGTTTGATTCGTCCTGGAGTATTTGAGAAAGTATCATATCGATTGAAATCTATATCATTTCGAAAGAATGCACTTAAATCTATTGATCCGAAGATCTTCTCAGAATTACAAAGACTACAGAAACTTGATATGAGCAGTAAGTTTTTTAAAATGATTTTCCATGAAGATGTAAATTCTAGATGATTTAATTTTTACTTTTTTTCCTCCCAAAATATTTACTATATCAGGCCTGTCACGAGAGAATCGACCTAAAGCTCGGAATTGAGAAATATTACAAAACAAGTTCTCTCCAGTTTTATTCTTGTTTAGGCATGTCCTACCGACCTTAACTAAGGAACTCTGCTGAGTGCGAATAGTAACTGAATCGATAGAATGTTTAAATGAATTAATAGAGTAGTGCGGACTCTAAGCCTAAGCTTACCTTAACTAAAGGAAGTCTGCTGAGTGCGAATAGTAACTGAATCGATAGAATGTTTAAATGAATCAGTAGAGTAGTGCGGACTCTAAGCCTAAGCTTACCTTAACTAAGGAACTCTGCTGAGTGCGAATAGTAACTGAATCGATAGAATGTTTAAATGAATTAATAGAGTAGTGCGGACTCTAAGCCTAAGCTTACCTTAACTAAAGGAACTCTGCTGAGTAAAGGATAATGAATTGCTCACGGGCAGGGATGTGCATTTTTCGTTTTTTCGATTTCTTTCAATTTTTCGAATTTTTCTCGAAAAACTTTTTCGACGAAAAATTCGAAAAAATCGAAGAAAAAAAATGCTTTTACATAAAAAGCACAAAATTTCAAAAATTAATAGTTATTAGCGACTTTTTTGAAAAATTTTGAAACAAAAATTACAATTTTTGTTGAGCAAAAATATTTTTTCATGAAAGCGGATTCAATTAAGAATCACACAGTTGCAATTCTTGCGTTATCATTATATCGATAGTAAAAAAAAATTCTAAAGAGAATAAAACGTGATATGTGCTCTGCGATTCTCTAAGGGTGTTTCTCCGGCGCTACCGGGCACACTATCCCAAGTATGGCTGTAACAGCGCATAAATAGCCTTCTTGTAAAATAATTCTGAACTCTTTCAATGACTATTTTGTCGTGCTTTTAGAACGGATTAAAAACAGTTGGATATAATGTTTTTTTCGAATGAAGGCTATAAAATGATGATAGAACAATGAAAATGAAGTTGAGGAAGTTTGTAAAAATCAGCAAAAGAATAATGACAGAAACGGGGGTTGAACCAGGGGGACAGGGCTGCCAGCCTGTCGCGCTACCGGTTGAGCCGTCGAGGAAGTTGGACACACTACTTTGCATCTCGTAGGGTATTTTGGCGGTGCGCCGTTATCGATCGAAATTATCGATTACTATGAAGCTTTTGAAAACAGTTAACTGAATCCATACACTAATTAAATAGATCGATAGAGTAGCACGGATCCTAAGCCTAAACAAACCTTAACTAAAGGAACTCTGCTGATTTTGGATAGTAACTGAATCGATAGACTAATTAAATGTATTAATAAAGTAGTTCGGTGCAAGAAATAAGAAGACAATGTGTTTAAAATTATTACTAAGTCAGTTTGCAATTGCCCGCAATTTGGCCATCCGTCGGATAACTATCCGACGGACGGCCAAGTTGCGGCCGCAAGTTGGCCATCCGTCCGTTACGGACACCTGGGGATGAACCATACAAACGCATTAACGTATTTTTTCGTAAACCACTCATTTTGTAGCCCTCGAAAAGTTACATAACATACTTCAGGCTCGTCCGCGCCGAATCGACAGGTTTTGAGTTATTTTGCCTAGAGTGTTGCGCTGTTCGGAAGCACTTTCATGATCTCTGGTTTGTTTAGATCGATAGAGCACGAAAAAATAGCGGGTGTTTCCCTCGCGCATTTTTTTCACAGAAATGAACCTGAACCGAGATATTTGAGTTCAAAGTTGTGTTCCCGGATGACCGACTCGGTGTAGGGAGCCCCAGAATGATATTTACACAATGACACTTTGGGGAATGGTAGGACATGCCTAGAGGTACCGAAAACTGATGCTAACTCATTTCATGTTTTTCGCCCCATTCCGAAAAATAGCCATTTTAGGTCGATTCTCTCGTGACAGGCCTGATATTATGGCCCAGAATTTACTGAAAGCTATTCGAAATGGTTTAAGAACAGATTCGAAGCACTCAAAAAATCAATAACTCTCTGAAATGATTGTTTGATCTATATAAATAATTGATTAACATGTTTACAGGAAACAAGATCAGTAATGTAACTCAGTATGATCTATCCACACTCCCCGAATTGATTGAATTGAATCTTGCATTCAATGAAATTGTCTCAATAGAAGATTCATCATTTTCTCGTCTTCCAAATCTCAAAATTCTCATTCTTCGAAGAAATAAGATTACAACTATTACTAAGTGAGAATTAATATTGTACATTTTAAATTTTACAAAATAATAAAATAAAATTTTTCCAAACACCGTAATGACAATATGTAATTCAAAGAAAAATATTTTTTAAATGTGAAAATGTTGATAATTTCAGTGGAACCTTCAAAGGTCTTTCAAATATAGAAGAATTGGATTTATCAGAAAATGAGATTCGATCGATTGATTGGGAAGCATTCTCTGATATGAAGAAATTACGAGTTCTTAATCTTGGAACGAATAGAATATCTCATGTACAATTGAGAGGATTGATATCACTTCATAAACTTCTTATTAATAATAATTCTATTCTTACTCTTAAGAACGTTTCACTCAGGTATCCATTCATTGTATTCAATTATTATATTATCAATGATCTCTAATTCAGAGATCTTCCATCTCTTCAAACTCTCTCCTTCGATCGTAATTCATTGACTTCACTGAAAGAGAATGATCTATTCGGTCTATCTACTTCTACTAAACTCATTACTCTCGCATTGGCTGCTAACAATATTAGTGTGGTCAGTATTTCCATAAAAAATAAAGTTAGAAAATTAATAATAAAATTTATCGGTCGATAGAATGAATGAATAATTGATCTGATTAAGATTTCTCCACGTGCTTTCACTCCAATCTCTTCATCTCTAATAACTCTTTCACTTCAAAATAATGAATTGAAGAGTCTATCAACGGATGGACAATCGTGGTTATCACCATTTAGGTAATCAATACTTTGATTGTATACTGTAACTATATCGATTGATATTATAGAAAGCTCCAGAAGGTTCTTCTATCGGGTAATTCGATTACAATTCTCAAGGATGGTGAACTCCCTGAATCATTGGAGACACTGGCTCTTGATAACAATAAACTACAAAAGGTACTGTAATGAATGAATAAATCAATAAATGAATATATTGATTAAGATGGATGTAAATGCACTATCATCAGTTCGTCTTACTCATTTATATCTCAATGATAATCATCTTCATCATCTTCCTCATGGAACATTTAATACTCTTACTAACGATACTCTACAAGTCATTGATATCAGTTGTAAGTGTCCCATCTTCACTCCACTCCCCATGTCCCCTTTCTACTCCGCTCCCCCTTTTCAGCTAATGACTGGCAATGTTTATGTGGAGAGGAATGGTTGGGTGATTGGTTAGCTTCTAATTCTGATAAGAATATTGGAGCATCTAGTACGAATGATTGTCTTAGCTCCAAGTCTTGTTCTACTCCTAAAGAGGATGAGGTATGTCCCATATTCGCTCCGATGTCCCCTTTCTACTCCGATCCTCCTTTTAGGTTCATTCAACATGGGTGACAGCAGTGGCAGGAGTCTTAGCTGCAGTATCTCTAGTCATACTCTTAATCATTGCTTGGTTATTCATTGAAGAAGGCAAATCAATCCGATCACTTCCACCACATAAACAACATAAGGTATTATTATATTTTTATTATATTAAAAATATTTTTGTGTAGCTATTTAAATATTGGAAATAATAGTATTTAATCTGCAAATATTCAGGGACTTGGAATTAACTCAGATCGATTGCGATTGATTAATGATAGAGAGAAATCAGAAGTAATCGATAGTTCACAAAGAAAAGGACGAAAAGTTCGATTTGATGGAGAAGATTAATCGATATTGTTATATTTTATTGATTGTACATTATTGATTGTTATCTCAGATATCATTCTATTACCTCTCATTCATTCTTTTATTATATGTATCGAATACCAACCAAATCTACTAGATGCAATACCTTTTTTTCTTTCCCGCCCTCTCTACCTCTCCCTTTAACTCCCTCCCTCTCCCCTTCCCTTTTCCTCTTTCCTCTCCATATTCCATCATTTTGTTCATATTTAGATATCGTGTGAGCATTGTCTTAACTGGTTATAATCATCCCTTTGATCATCTTCAATCTATTATTCTCTAAATGGACAACGGGTTCAACTCATCTTATACTATACGTTTTATTATTTTTATTATTTTTTATTTTCAATTTAAAATTGAATAAAACATGTCTGGTTTCAATTAATTAAACTTCAAAAGCATTGTAGCCTGCCTAGCAAGTCAAGTTGAGGTTATATAACTTATCTGATGCCTTCCACATCATAAACATAAGTGAAAAAAATATGAAAAAATTCAGAACGAATTATACAGTGATCTGAAACGCGTGATCTGGAAACTTCCTAGTTTCATATGCTTCGGCCGTGCACGATCTGTACATATCGGAACGATTTATTGCAACCGTTGTTAAAAAAAAACATCGAAACGTTTCAAATAATTCGTTCTGATTTTTTTTATAGTTTTTTTCACTTATGTTTATGTTTTTTTTTTGTGACTTTACATTGTCTAGTTAGTATAAGATTAAATGATATAGTTTATATATCATATAGAAGATAAATTTTTGAATGGCAGTCTCCCGTTAATTGCAGCGTTTTGGTTAATACAAAAATGTGTTTGGATTTTTTCGAATAGTTTGATGTTTTTTTTTCAGAAAAAAATTTGTAAACTTTAGCTATTAGTTTCATGCGCAACATTTCGTGTCGACTCTTGCAAAAAAATCTGCAGACACTGTACATAAATAAATACTTATTTAGATGATTAAGTTGTGTATGTACTTTTTTGATTATGAACATTCTTTAACATTACCAATACATGAATGTCTATAAAAGTATATTTTGTCTAACATATTGTATAGAGAGACAATAACTTTACTTGAAAGAGTTTGATCATGTTCTATCATTGGATCAATGTGGAAACGATTATGAAATGGACAACACATTTATGGCAGTTCTTCTCTTTCCAAATTGGAAAACAATCGAGTTGAATTCAATCAATAAACACGATTCTAGAGGATTACTGTAGATCTATCTTACTGTAATGTTGACTGAGGAATAACCGAGAGAGATTTATACACAATAAAGACAAAGAGAGATGTCAAAGAGAGAAAGAGGGTAGGAAGGGATACGGTAATGAAGAAGAGATATTGATCGATTGGATAAATGTATTGATTGAATTTGATCGTAAATAAAAATTTATTCATCAGGGAAAGGTCCAGCCATAACCTTCTTGATGAAAGCTGAAATATAATGTATGAATTATCGATTGATTGGAGAAATATTGATTAGTATTACCTTCATAGTTGACAAGACCCTCAGCATCTTCAACTCCCTTAAGAATCTCATCAGCTTCATCAGCACTGAGTCTCTCTCCAAGAGCAAGAAGAATGTGCCTATAATCAATCAATCAATTAATTAATCAATTAATCAATCAATCAATCGATATATTAATTACTAATTGATCTACCTGAGTTCAGCAGCAAGAATCTTTCCAACCTCGTCCTTGTCGAAGACCTTGAGTCCCTCCATGAAGTCAGCGAAAGTTCCAACATCCTACAAATATATCGATTGATTTCGTTCAATTATTGATTGATTTAATGAAATTATCGATTGATCTCAATGTTGAATGATTGGATTGAATGTAATGTATATCGATTGATGTGAGATGAGAGGGAGGAGATCTCGCCTTCTCTTTCTATCTCTACATTACACTAAAGGATAAGAAGAAGAAGAGGGAGAGGTTGAAGAGTGGCATCAAGATTGAAGAAGAAAACTAGCAGAAGAAGAAGAAGAAGAAGAAGAAGAAGAAGAAGAAGAGTAGAAGAAAGATAATATCGAGATAGATATATTCATATATTGATCTATTGATTGATCAGATATTATAAATAAAACAAGAATTCTCAATAATAATTTAAGAGATAAGAAAAAGTGAATAACAATATGAGATAATAGACTATATTCAAAGGAATGAATAGATATATTCAATAGATAATCAATGAAATAAACAAAAAAAGAATAATAAATGAAGAAATATATGAACCTTCTCCTTAGAGAGCTGCTCATAGATGGGAAGCCACTCCTCAAAAGTGATTCTCTTCTCTCCCTTTCTCTTGAACTCTTGTCCAGAGGCCTGCAAATACCGTATTCCTCATTTGCCGTACTTCTATCTATCAAGACTATCCTTTATCCATACTCTACCATATACCCTATGATCTACCGTACTCTATACCATACCTTTGTGACCATAGCCTGAGTAGGCTTCAATCCAGCTGCACGGACAACATCTCCGATTTGAGTTCCATCGATCTTTCCATCGAGTTCTTCATCATAAAGATTGAAGATCTCCTTGAGCTGATCTACAATGATAGATAAATAATACAGTTAATGATGACTTAATAGGACTTAGAGTGATAAGTCATGCACTTAGAGGGACTTAGTGTGATAAGTGATAACGTTGATGGATGTACTTAGAGGGACTTACCCTGAGACGGCATGGTTGGTAGCTGAGGATAGTTGAGAAGTGGATAGAAGGAGGGACTGAAGAGATGAGAAGTAGGGGAGGGGAGGGGGAGTGAGTGTAAGGATGGAAGAGAGTGGGGGATACGCCCACGATGATAGATAGAATGAAGATGATGAAGAGATTCAGAGATATATAGACTATTGAGAGATAGGAGAGATTGAATATAGTAGATGAAGAGATATAGAGATATGATAGACACTGTATGGATGTATTCAATTGTTTGCTAATACTCAAAGAATGTCATCCAGAATGAAGGAGATGAAGAAAAGACGTAGTCAAGCACATTTAGACAACTACTTGTTAATACTATCAGTATGATTGAAAAAGATCAAAGATCAGCTTCAAAGGTAGCCATATTATAGAATATTAAAAGAGTATATAATAAGTATAAAGTTAAATCCTTCCACCCTCGTTTCTTTCATTCTTCTTCAGTGTAAAGTGTAGTGAGAGATGGGACACGGAAGATATTTCTGAGAAGAGAAATCTACTTCAGTCTCAGTCTATCTATTATATCATTCCATTCTTATTTAATATTTCTACTTGTAATCGATCATAAATCAATACTAATACTAATATCTAATCAATAACTATTTTAAATTTTCTGTGTGATTTAGTACAAACTCCAAATTCTTCAGTAACTACCGTAACCTTATTCCTTTCTTTAAGCAACCCTAACTAATAGATACTTCAAGGTTTTGGAATTGATTTTTTGGTTGACAATGTAATATTGATAAATGGTCGGAAGTGAGAGTGATTCTGTGTATAGAGTGTAGACAGAATAGACAGCTGTTGAAAAAGGGTGAATGAATAGCTAAACCAATACTTTTATCAACTACTAAATCATATGAAATAACAATTAGTAACAAACAACAGTGATAGATGAACAAATAACAATAATCAAATAAAGCGAACCTATTTCAACATTCTAACAAACAAATTATATTAACCTGTAACATTTGAAGAGAACATTAACCCAATCTATAGAGAGAATAATTGAGAACTAGAAAAGGAATCAAAGATTAGAGTGACAGATATTACAAAAAAAGGTTTAACAGGTTCTTAAATTCAGTTTATTAGATATATTAGACAGAACTCTTAGCTAATTCAAGTCGCGGAACAATATTCATCGATTGTAATTCCTAAATGAATAATATTACTATAGGATATTGTATTGATCCAAGTCTTACCTGGAATAAGAGTTTGCATGCATACGGTATATTGATTGATGCTAGATTCTTTGATGATCGACAATGCTGACACCATCCTTTGTATCCAAGTAGACCACAATCAGCACATACTTGCACCTGAGAGGATTACGGTATATTTATAATCAATCAATACATCGATGTCATTAAAAGTAGAGAATAGATATATTTAATATATTTAAAATGAATAAACTAACATTGAATTCATCAGATGATACAAGTAATCGTTCCATAAGTAGCATACTAGTACCATATGCAATGAGACAATCTCTTTCCATTTCACCTAATCTTAATCCTCCTTCTCTACTTCTTCCTTCTGTTGGTTGACGTGTCAATGCTGCTCTAAACATATCATCCATTCACTCTATCCATCTCATCTCATCTACTCTACTCTACTCTATCTATTCATTCACTCACCTAGGCCCTCTAGCACGAGCATGCATCTTATCCAATACCATATGCTTCAGTTTCTGATAATAGATTGGACCAAAGTAGATATAAGCTGATAATTGTTGACCAGTGATTCCAGATGTTAACATATCCTTCAATCAACGTATTAGGGATCAAAGATCAAAGATCACATTCATAATACCTTTCCCATGTAGTTGTAACCACGCGATGCTAATTCTTCACATACATCCTTCACCTTAAATAAATAAGATAGAAAAACTGAATATTAATTTACATATTTTTTTATAATTTTCGAGAACTGACTATAGTATAAATGATATAATAAGTATGTAAATGTATAATATATAATATATACTTGATCTCCTCCAAAAGCAGTTCCATAATGGAATCGTCCATTCATTACTCCATTCTTAGCTGATAACAATTCCATCAACTTTCCTACTGTCATACGAGATGGATATCCATGAGGATTCATAATCATATCTACAATCAATCAATCAATAATATTCATCATACTGTATATATATATCTATTGATTGATCATACCAGGTACCATTCCAATATCATTGAATGGCATATCTTCTTGAGAAGCAATCAATCCACATACTCCTTTCTGTCCATGTCTAGATGAGAACTTATCTCCCAATTCTGGTCGTCTACAAGTTGATCATATATCATATCAATTGATGAATAAAAGAATGAATATACCTTGTTTGTCTAAGAAGAACCTTGACAACATGAGCATCTTCTTCATTATAAGTCAATAATACTCTTTCAGCATATGAAGGAATAGGATTCTTATATGATTGAGATACATCCTTGTATTGAACTGAACTTGTATCCGATGCTGTAATCACAGATTAATCGATAATCAAGGTATACCGTATACTTACCATCTCCACCTGTTACAACAGGCATATGTTTATTGATTAGTGTCTGCTTAGAATGAATACGAGCTCCAGTAAAGACAATTCCTTCCTAATAATAGAAGACTATCGATCAATACTTCATAATTACAGTATACCTGATCGAGTACAGCATGCTTCCAGATAGGTTTCATCGTCTTAGGATCCAAACTAGGTCCCATCAATCGATCGAATGTCTGATTGGGATACTTTCGAGCTGTTCCCTTCATGTGCTTGTATACCAGACATCTACCGTATCCTGGAAGTACAATAGAATGATGAATATACTACCGTATGCTACTATTACAGTACCTCTATCGAGAGAAGCCTTATTAAGAACAAGAGCATCTTCAATATCATATCCTGAATACGACATGACAGCAATGATTCCATTCTGACCAGCTGGTAACTTCTCGAAGTTACACAGTTCTATTGTCTATAATGATGAATATATGAATAATGATGAGAGTGTATAGACTGACTCTTGATTTGACCATTGGACGTTGAGGATAACATAGAAGATACATAATAGAATCAATTCTCAATTGTTGATTGTATGCTATTGATCCCATTGCTTGTTTACCCATAGCACATTGATAGGTATTACGAGGTGACTCAATATATTATTGATTAGTTGATAGAATAGATCAATCAATCAATACCTGATTATGATGAGGATATGGAATAAGACCAGCACATACTCCCAATAGAGTAAATGGTTCAATCTATATAATCAATATATGATGGAATGAATAGATAGATAGATAGATACCTCAAGATGAGTAGTATCATTATTAACATCCTTCTCATAAACAGCAATGAATGCATCATTCAATTCATTCACATCAAGATATTCAACTACTCCCAAATCAACTAAATCTTCAAATACTAATTCACCCTTCTTCATTTGCTGAAATAATAAAATAAGTGAAAGATTAACATATACCTATTATATAATACCTGAATGATATCATTATTAATCAATGGTTTTCCATTCTCAACAATAAGATATGGTCTACATAATCGACCTCCATCACATGATACATATACTGATCTTTGAAGTTGAGATGTTGCTATTGATACAAACTCTGATAATAATCCACTCCTACAATATAATAGTCTAATCAAGACAAAGAGAAGATATGTACTATACCTTCTAACAGATCTAACAGATCTCACTACTCTTTTGTAATCAAGGGTTGTTCCTATGAGAAGACCATTCACAAATACAAGATATTGATTACTGTAGAGAATTAAAGTATTGATTAGTAAATGAGGAAATATGAATGACATACGGAGTATGAATACGAGAGAAATGAACAGTACGAATATCATGAACTCCTGAATTGAAAAGAAGACGAAGAACTGGCTGGAAGAGGAATGAATAGAGGAATGAAATAAATAGAATAATGAATAGAGTAATAATCAACTTTGCTACCATACGTGGGCACCACTGCCGCTAGCGGCAAAACACCCCCGATTTTTGGCACCCGACCCCCCCCCCCCCCCCGATTTTCCAAAAAAAAATCACTCAAAGTGACGTATAGATGTTCCATTTTTTGCGTCCTACCCCCCGATTTTCATTTCCAGCAGCAATACCCGCCCACGTATGTTTACTACCAAGGTTGCGGCATCGTATTTATGAGTATACCCATACCAATAATCAAATCATATTAAAATTTCTTTTGCCATTATTATTAGTAATGAATAGATATATAGATCTAATGAATGAAATAGTCTTACTCCTTCATGACAATCAGTAGTTATATGTGATAGTAACGATAGATTCTTGACTAGACCACATGCTTCACCTTCAGGAGTATCGGAGGGACATAATAGACCCCATTGAGATGGTTGAAGAGAACGAGGTCCTGATACCTATAATATCAATATTCATTAATACTATATAATCAATCTAATATAATATGAACTATTACAAGCGATATTGATAGGATTGATTCATAGGTCGAATAGCTTGGTTATCAGATTTCAAAAAGCGGTCAGGCTTGGTACTTTGTAACATACTTTTCGACATATTGATAGATAAAAGTGAATGGATGGATGTGTACCTTTCTTGTCTTTTCAAATGTTGAATTGATTCGAGTCATCATTCCAAGTGCAGAGATATATGAGAGACGAGAAAGTACCTTCAATATGATATAATAGATACAATGGATAATATCTTTACTCTTACTTGAGTAACTCCAATTCTTTCCATTCTAAATCTACGAATAGTCCAGTTTCCACTAGCAAGAGCTGTTACTATCTGATTTGTGATCAAATCCTTAAATGAATCAATAAACAATAGAAGATATCGATATCTTCAGTACCTGTCTCATATGTCTAACTATATCTAATGGAGCAGCTAGAGTTTTCCCTAATGAATGATCTGCTACTTTCTTCAATTCAGAATTGAATCTATACAATGATAGATATCATTATCATATTCATATGATATATGAATACCTCTTGAAAGCATCTTCAAATAAAAGAGCAAGTAGTGATCCAGCTAATTCCATTCTCTTATTACCATAGAAATCACGATCATCTAATTCATGTTCCCCTAATTCAGCTTGAATCAATCTGTGTATATATAATGAATAATTAATATATTCAATCAATCAATATACCTTCTAGTCATCAATCCAAGATAGATTGCTTTCATCTTGAAATCTCCGTCATTTGATGGAATATGACAGATCATTGCAGTTGAAAGAAAATCGATAGCTTCATGATCCTACAGTAATTCAATCAATAAATTATCGATCGAATACTGATGACAAACCTTAGCAACAGTAATATTAGCTTGTTGAGCACCGAATCCAAATTTGCGAACTTTCACTTTAGTTGCTATGAAATTGAGTGCATGCTGCTGTGAATGGATTTTGAGTGTATTCAACTCCTGAAACGATAATAATAATAATAATAATTTAGCTCCATATTAGATTACGGTATACCTCAAGAGATGCACCCATGGAAGCAACGAATCTTTCTTCACTACCAACTGCAGAGACAATATCAAACTCTGATTCTATTCCCATTGCCTATAATGATATCAATGTAGATAATGATGACTACTAGATGTATATACTTTGAATACAACAGCAACAGGAAGATCATCTGATAGTTGATTATGACGAACTACATACTTTCCTTTCTTTACTAATACATATGTCTTACTCTTTCTTTCGGTTGTCGAACTCAACACCTACAATCAATAAGATTAACTCAATAACAATGTCCTCACACATTATCATTTGTGATTTCATAGATAAAGTTAAACAATACATGTTGTCAATGTAATATTTAAAAGTGTCTAATGAACCTCGCATTGAAGATCTTTATTTGAATTCCTTCCAATCATCATTCTGTTCTTTGATAACTGTTCTTGAATGAGAATAACCTAGAAGAATAGATCGAGATTCATATTTCTATTCACTATCTACTATACCTTCTCTGATCCTCTAACAACGAAATATCCTCCTGGATCATAAGGACATTCATGAACTCGTGCAAGTGCTTCTTCAGCCTATTATGTATATATTGATTATCTATAGAATGAATTAAACTGACGAGATCTTTAAGCACACATCGACTTGATCTCAACATAATAGGCATTCTTCCAATGATAAGATCACGTTTGATAACTTTTTGATTCCCTCGAGTGTATTCAACATCCACCTGAATGATATTAATAATGACTCTAAAGTAAATAGATATGATACCGTGATGGGTGCACTGTACGTCATATCGCGTAATCTGCATTCATGAGGAGTGATCTTATCATGTAATTGATTGAATCCTTCTTCTGATGATGGACGACCTACTCGAATATCAGTGTATCTATAATCAACATTCAACAATTCACTTAGTTATAAGATGGCATACTTGAGGTAGAAGTTAGGATTGGCATCACTTGTTACAAGATGATTAGCTGCCATGATTCCTCTGATCTCTTCATTGATGAAGTAATCGAATGATACGATATGTTGTTTCACTAATCCACGTACTTTGAGGAATGCAGGAACAAGTCGCCATTTGTCCTCCAGGGGAATATATTTCTTCCCCCCATCATCGACGACCATCTGGAGAAAGACTAAGTTAAATTAACTGATCATGTATAAAAAATTATATTGCGTTTGTCTGATTTAAAACACACTATCTGAGAAAATCGACATAGGTGCGGTATCGATGAAAAATAGATTTTTTTGTTTTATGTATGATAATTACAGGCTCCATGAGTGTAGTTCACTGGTACTTGGAAATTCCTTCCAATTGAAAATTCGCTTCAGGAGGTGACCACACCACGATTTGGCGCCTTTTCCTAAAAAGTTTATTTCGAATCCAATCGATTCGGTAGTGGATGCAATCGACTCCTTGGCTAATTATAAGAAACTATTGTTGAGGAGAGTTTTTCGATCAACGGATAACGAAGGCTGGAATTGGGAATTTTCGAAAAAAATTTTACATTAAATTAATTCTCACTATTTTCCTATGGGGCAGGAAAACTTTTTATTTGCTTAATAGCTTCTACATATTATATTACACCTTTGGTTTAAAATTCATAATTTTTTAAAAATACGAATTATATGAACTAATCATTTTTATAACGAATTCGTGAATTATGGTGTGCTCCTACAGTAATCCCTAATTAGTTAATTTGGTTTTTTCGCTAGTTTTAAGCATTTTTTCTGCGCTTTTCTTTACAATATTAGATGTATATGATTATTCTGCACCATCGGAGTACAACTGCGCGGTATATGTGGAGATTACATTACTGATCGTACTTGTACTGTATTTTTTTTCACTTTCGTATCCGAGCCAGCTTGCGAGTTTGTTACCATGCTCATGCCGTTCCGTGCTCTTTCTTGTCGGTTTTATAGACTGATCAGAGAATAAGAGAGAGCACGTAAATTACAGTACACGTACAGTACAAGTACGATCAGTAATGTGGTCATCACATATGCCGTGCAGCTGCACTCCGATGGTGCAGAATAATCATATATCTATAACATTATAAAGAAAAGCGCTGAAAATATGCTTAAAACTATCGAAAAAACTAAATTAACTGATTAGGGATTACTGTAGGAGCACACCATAATTCACGAATTCGTTATAAAAATGATTAGTTCATATAATTCGTATTTTTAAAAAATTATGAATTTTAAACCACAGGTGTAATATAATATGTAGAAGCTATTAAGCAAATAAAAAGTTTTCCTGCCCCATGGGAAAATAGTGAGAATTAATTTAATGTAAAATTTTTTTCGAAAATTCCCAATTCCAGCCTTCGTTATCCGTTGATCGAAAAACTCTCCTCAACAATAGTTTCTTATAATTAGCCAAGGAGTCGATTGCATCCACTACCGAATCGATTGGATTCGAAATAAACTTTTTAGGAAAAGGCGCCAAATCGTGGTGTGGTCACCTCCTGAAGCGAATTTTCAATTGGAAGGAATTTCCAAGTACCAGTGAACTACACTCATGGAGCCTGTAATTATCATACATAAAACAAAAAAATCTATTTTTCATCGATACCAAAAAATATCCCAGTTGTTGAATTCTCTCAGATAGTGTTTTTTAAGGGATTAACACAGAGAAATTATTACAACAACAGAGACATCACGCAAACTACATAGCACAATCACGGATAGAAGGATTGTACGAACAATTTGAGGGAAACCCCAACGTCAAAAACGCCGAAAAAGAAATCGTGAAAGAGAAGAAATTTGTAATCCTGTAAATATGCGCTGTAAGAAGTTCAAAGTTTCGAGCGCTGCAAAATGTTTTAGTTTGCGATTGATTGCGCGAATGACATTATAATTAGTGCTGTTGGCGTGCGTTTATGATATTTGTTTAATAATTATTTTAAACTAATTCTATGTTATTGTTCGTATATAGTACGTATCCAGCGTTATATACCTCGATAAACGTACATTTAAGGATATGTATTCTTCCTCGTGATGATTTTTGTACTTCGATTGTACTTTTATTGTTCCAGGTTTATGCAGAGGGAAACTAGATATTAACTGAACATAGTTTAACATGTCGAATATCGCCTATCAACGAGTTCAGAGAGAATGTAAAGAAGTGGCTACAAACAAGGATATAGATGCATCTGGAATCATGATAGAACTATTGAATGATTCATTGACTCATATGAAAGGAACTATAAATGGACCACCTGAAAGTCCATATGAAGGAGGAAAATTTGATCTCGATATTGTCATCCCTGAGAATTATCCATTCCAACCTCCAAAGGTACTCATTTGTTTATCACCATATTCTCAATTGCCATTGCTAAGGTAAAATTCATCACGAAAATCTGGCATCCGAATGTTAGCTCTCAGACTGGATTAATTTGTCTAGATATTCTTAAAGATCAATGGTAAGTTATATTGTATGGAAAGAATATTAATGTGTATGTTGTTGAGGGCTGCATCATTGACTCTTCGTACTGTTCTTCTAAGTATTCAATCTCTTCTTGCTCTTCCTGAACCTAAAGATCCTCAAGATGCTGTAGTTGCTAAACAAAAGATGGCGTCACCAGATCTATTTGATGTAGATAATCTCTTGTACTATTCATCTTATTCTTTCATTCATTTCAGCGTACAGCTAAGTTCTGGACTCAATATTATGCCAAGGGAGATGGAGTGAAGTGCGTTGATTTTTTGCAAAAGATCGATAAGTTACGGGATATGGGAGTTAGTGAGGTAATCATTTATTTTTATCTTGCCATCTATCGCACAGCGTTTCTTCCAACACTGGGAGAGCGGTCATTGAACACTCAGCAAAGTGACAAAAAAGATATGCTAATGGTGTACTTCAAACGTATAAACGTTCTCACTTTCACGTACTTTCGTTTTGTTCGCTCTGCTGTTTTCTGTGTGACACAATGATCGCTCTTCAAACACTGTATATCGATCAACAATGAGCCTATTCCTTATTTACTCTGTATTACTAACACAAAAATACTTGCTCATCAACTCCTTTTTTTTATATTTCTTAATTTTAAGAAATAGGCGGAGCTTACAGTTAGAAATGGAGTTCTTATGATTGAATTTCATATAACTAAGAAAAAATTTATGATGGTTTGAATGTTAGAAATATATTTATTTTTATTCATATTTTTATTCCCCCCCCCCCCGAGCCCCTTCGCATAGCCTTGCAAAAAGTGAAAAATTGCGTAAAAACGATTTTTAATGCAAGATCAGCCGCAATTTCACACTTTTTTTATTGATCTTTTCAGGAACAATCGCTCTCAGTATTATCATGTTGCGGGTGGGATCTAACTAAAGCTACAGATTATCTATTCTCTTGAGTATATCATAGTATTAATTGATTAAATGGTACAATACTTGAAGTTATACAACTTTCATTCAATTCAATCATTCTCATCTTTCATCCCATACCTCTCAAATATGTAATAGAGTCGGTTATAATTTTTTAATAAACATATATGGCTTGTACTGTACACCGTTCGATAAAGAATTATTTACTTGACCCATACTGGATTCCATTCATTGAGGTTTTTATCCCTCTAAAATATTGCAATAATCAATTACCATCTGTCGTATAATTGATATTAAGTAATAATGCCTTGCGACGGAAAGCCTAAAACTGAAGTGAAAGATGGGGAGAAGAAGCTGAAGCCATGCTGTGCTTGTCCTGAAACGAAGAAGGTTAGATGAGTACTGTAATTGATATTGATTGAAAGTTGTTGAAGCCTCGTGACCAATGCATTGTTGAGAAGGGAGAAGAACATTGTGGAGATCTAATTGAAGCTCATAAGAAGTGTATGAGAGATCATGGATTCAATATCTAATCTTCATTCATTCATTCAATAGAAATCTCCTTATCCATTACAGTATATTGCTCAAGAAGATGCTTTATCAATTGTTATCTGTTTTACTCCATAGTTACTGTTAGATGTTAATAAATAGTTGTTTATATTCCATTACCTTGGCTTTGCATATCGTTTGAATCGATAATCAATATTTGAAGATAATTGCGGTATTCCTTCATATATATTGAATAAAGTACAGATGGGACATGTGCTAGATGAAGCCTTATCAGAAGCTCTTCTATTACATCAAGAAATCATTCGATATGATGCGAAACTAAAACTGAGAATAAGAAGTCTACAGTATGTTATCATGTATTGATTAGTTAACAGATATGAATCAATTGTTTTCTAGAGAAGTAGTGAATGATGAGAATAGTTTACTACGAGAGACACGAGCATGTCGATCATTGATTGATGATATAGCATCACGAATCGATCGATTATCACTTGTACCGGCTAGAGTAAGTATCACTACTCTATTGATTAATCCTATCGATTGATTGATTCAGTTAACTTCTCGTTCTGAAAAACAATCAGTTGTTAATCATGTCAATGAACATACACGTGAATTAGATAAGAGCAAAGAGGTTTGTTATTGTTTATCTCATTTTGGTGTATTATGTATCTATAGAATCAATAATTAATTGTAAATAATAACAGGATTTATCAGAAGCGACACGAAAGACTCGATCATTAATCGATAAGAAGAATAGATCAGTTTTATTTCATGATAATGATTCATTATTAAGAAGAAGGAAAAGAGAAGAAGAAGAAATGAATAGACAAGGAGAAGAAACAGGAGAACGATTATCATTACTCAAGGAGAAACTTGCTTCTAGTGAAAAACAATCTGAACAAGATTTAATCAATACTGAGAGGTATACGGTAGCTTTCACATCTACGACTTATGCTGATCAATTCCTTGTAGGACCTCTGAGACAATCAATAAAACAGGATCGGAGTATCGATCTCAAGGTGCATTTATTCAAACAAGTGGAAAGTTAATGTCAAAATGGGAAAGAAGAGAGTTAACCGATAAGATTCTTGTATTCATAGCTCTTTTATTCTATTTAGCTGCTCTTTATTATATTCTACACAAACGATTTCTTCATAAATTTGTCTTTTGGTGATTCATTTCCTTTCTTTTCATCTACGGTTTTATCGGATTTCTGTGATACTTGTTAATTCGTAATTGTAAATAAGAGTAAATAAATATGTATTTATTTGAAAGTACAAATCGATTGATCGTTTTAATCGATATGGAATTATCTCAATGATATGAGAATGTATTCATCTAGTTTATACTTGATATGAATAAATTGATTGATTTATTGATCTGTGAATGAAGAGATAGATATAGTATGTCTATAGATGACAGCTCCACCCCTTCCTCTACTACAAGATGTTCTTAATCTTATAAGAGAAAGAAGAACTGATGAGGCTAAAAGATTAATCGATAAAGATCATTCACTTATGGAACAAAGAGATGAAAGTGGACGGTATATTATCGATTCATTTTCATATCTGTTACAGTATCCCATTACAGTACCGTACTTCACAATGCTGCCGTGGTGGGACTCCTTCCACTGGTTGAACTAGCGATTACGGTAAGATTGATAACTGCAGTAATCTCTAATAATCATGATCGTTGTAGGAAGCAAAACAAGATATAAATGATGAAGATTCATTGGGATGGACTCCATTGATGATTGCATCTTCAAGTGGAAAAGAAGAGATTGTTAGATATCTTCTATCATTTCATCAAGTAATCAATATTATCGCTAATAATCAATATCTAATCAATTCATTAAGACAAATGTTTCTCATATGAATAATAATGGTCAAACTCCTCTTCATTATGCTTGTAGTAAAGGACATTCAAAGGTATAAAAGACTAATCAATATCTATAGGGTTACTGTAGTATCTTTCAGATTGTATCAATGTTAATTGAGAATGGAGCTGATTTGAATGGACGTGATAAGTATGGAGCTACTCCATTACATAGAGCTTCATCACAAGGAAGAGATGATGTTTGTGATTACTGTATATTATATTGATTGATTATTTGTATTTAGATTGTCAAGATTCTAGTATCTTCAGCTGGAATTAAGATCGATTCTAAAGATGGAGAAGGAAAGACTCCATTGTCAGTCAGGATTACTATATCTATATGATTATGATTACTGTACTTTGTATGATAGTACATTCCATTATATTTCAGATATCACGCATGTGAAGAGGGATGCACTCAATGTATAATCTATCTTGTAATGGCTGGAGCTGATGGAACTATCGAGGATACGGTATGTATTATTGATTGATTATCAACGACGATACGAAATCATTGATATGAAATATGGAATGTATTATATATCTGGCAAACATCAATCTAATCGATATTGAATGATCTATCGATTTTACATTTCGGATATACAGCAATCCAATCTGTATTGATTGATCTTTTATTCATTTTATCATTCGGATATACAGTAATCCACTCTGTATTGATTGATCTTTTATTCATTTTATCATTCGGATATACAGTAATCCAATCTGTATTGATTGATCTTCTATTCCTTCTATCATTCGGATATACAGTAATCCACTCTGTATTGATTGATCTTCTATTCCTTCTATCATTCGGATATACAGTAATCCACGCTGTATTGATTGATCTTCTATTCCTTCTATCATTCGGATATACAGCAATCCAATCTGTATTGATTGATCTTCTATTCCTTCTATCATTCGGATATACAGTAATCCACTCTGTATTGATTGATCTTCTATTCCTTCTATCATTCGGATATACAGTAATCCAATCTGTATTGATTGATCTTCTGTTCCTTCTATCATTCGGATATACAGTAATCCACTCTGTATTGATTGATCTTCTATTCCTTCTATCATTCGGATATACAGTAATCCACTCTGTATTGATTGATCTTCTATTCCTTCTATCATTCGGATATACAGTAATCCACTCTGTATTGATTGATCTTCTATTCCTTCTATCATTCGGATATACAGTAATCCACTCTGTATTGATTGATCTTCTATTCCTTCTATCATTCGGATATACAGTAATCCACTCTGTATTGATTAATCTTCTATTCCTTCTATCATTCGGATATACAGTAATCTACTCTGTATTGACTGATCTTCTATTCCTTCTATCATTCGGATATACAGTAATCCACTCTGTATTGATTGATCTTCTATTCCTTCTATCATTCGGATATACAGTAATCCACGCTGTATTGATTGATCTTCTATTCCTTCTATCATTCGGATATACAGTAATCCAATCTGTATTGATTGATCTTCTATTTCTTCTATCATTCGGATATACAGTAATCCAATCTGTATTGATTGATCTTCTATTCCTTCTATTATTCGGATATACAGTAATCCAATCTGTATTGATTGATCTTCTATTCCTTCTATCATTCGGATATACAGTAATCCACTCTGTATTGATTGATCTTCTATTCCTTCTATCATTCGGATATACAGTAATCCACTCTGTATTGATTGATCTTCTATTCCTTCTATCATTCGGATATACAGTAATCCACTCTGTATTGATTGATCTTCTATTCCTTCTATCATTCGGATATACAGTAATCCACGCTGTATTGATTGATCTTCTATTCCTTCTATCATTCGGATATACAGTAATCCAATCTGTATTGATTGATCTTCTATTCCTTCTATCATTCGGATATACAGTAATCCAATCTGTATTGATTGATCTTCTATTCCTTCTATCATTCGGATATACAGTAATCCAATCTGTATTGATTGATCTTCTATTCCTTCTATCATTCGGATATACAGTAATCCAATCTGTATTGATTGATCTTCTATTCCTTCTATCATTCGGATATACAGTAATCCAATCTGTATTGATTGATCTTCTATTCCTTCTATCATTCGGATATACAGTAATCCAATCTGTATTGATTGATCTTCTATTCCTTCTATCATTCGGATATACAGTAATCCAATCTGTATTGATTGATCTTCTATTCCTTCTGATTACTCTTCTATTCACTCAACTCACTTTCATTCAATATACACACAGACTGATCACATTACGGGGTCACCTACTCATATTGTTTGATCTATTTATCTCTACCTCTCCCTCTCCCTCTCCCTCTCCCTCTCCCTCTCCCTCTCCCTCTCCCTCTCCCTCTCTCTCCCTCATAGTACCTCTCCCTCTCCCTTATATCCACAAGTAGAACCTTTATTGTGTGTGTCCGTATAATGTTAGTTGTGGTCCGGAAGTCATGTTAGAAGGATGGAATGAAGTGCATTGACTCAATCCATTTGCATTGCCAATGAAGGAATTGAAGAAGGAGAGGGAGAGGGAGAGGGAGAGGGAGAGGGAGAAGGAGAGGGAGAGGGAGTGGGAGAGGGAGATTGAGAGGAAGGAGACAGTTGAAGAGGAGATCAAAGAAAGAATGAAGAAGAAGATGGACAAGTGTTGAATGAAGTGAAGTCTACTATCATGGAGATGATGTAGTTGAGTAAAAGGAAGATGAAGAAGAATAACAAGACTAATCAAGGAAGGAAGACAAAATATATGTATTATGGATGATTAAATGGAGAGAGACCTTTTCCAAATACCGTAATCTAATCAACACCCACAAATTATTTATTGTCTTTATGGCGCGAATTATAAAATTTTTATAGCTTTTACTGGATTTTATTGTTTTACCTATGGCATTCGAAAAATGAACGATTTAAATGAAAAGTCGATGAGAAAAATGAAAAAATCATTAAATTGTGTGCGTAAAAAATACTTTTGTATTGATGATCTCAAATGTGGTTGTGAGTGTGAAAAGATTATTTGATTTTAGGAAGGAAAGTCTCCATGCGATGTAGTGAAGAATGAAGAAACTGGAAGAGTTTTGATTGAAACGAGAAAGAAATATAAAGAAATGATTAATTAATTAATTATATCCATAATATTGTAATCTATTGTATTCAATGTCATTTATTTTAATATATATTTATAAATGATGAGATAATTAATAGTTTTGTGTTTGATAGAATATACGAATGGATGTGATTTGACCGGAATGGTATATGAATAGAGATAGAAGAAAGAGGAAGGGAGGTCCTTCTAAAGGGGGAGGAGTCTATGATGAGACAGAAGAAGAAGAAGAAGAAGAAGAAGTCAACCTTCTCTTTCTATTCATTCTTCTATCCAATCCATCAACCATCTCAATGTATTTACATCCATAATCAATTATGATTATTGTATACATTATCATCTTTTCCTTCTTTATTCCTTCAGGTACCGTAATCTATTCATTTATTATTACGTTACTGTATCTATATGTAAAGATGGATAGATATGGAATACGTGCGAATTAGAAAGATCTAAAATGATTTTATATCACTTGAATATATTCTTTTTGTTCTATTTTCTCATCTCTTCTAAACCACTTAAGTCTTCTTTTGTTCTTCTTCTTACTCTTGACATAATCTCCATATATTCTAATAAGTGGGTACGATATATTCTATTCTATCCTACATATGACGCTTATTCTATTCATTCTCATGACCAATTTGACCCTTTAATTGATCATTACTTCATCTTGTATTGTATATGATAGAAAGAGGAAGAGGATATGGAGATATAGATAGAGATAGATAAGGTGGAAGAATATATGAATAATAGTAGATAGAAGAGTCACTCAACCGAAGATTGACGGAGACCTCACTCCATTTAAGACATCTTAGAAGTTGAGATAAAGAGGAAGGAGAGGGAGAGGGAGAGGGAGAGGGAGAGGAAGAGATTCATCATTCTCGTCTCATGGATTCAATTCACAAGGGATCTCTTATCTCTTACTTCTTTTAGGTATAACTTCTTCATCATTAAGTGATGAAGAATTGGAATGTATCAAACAAGAACGAGCTCCTATTGAACATCTTCATAAAAGAGTACGATAGAATAGATCTATGATTATCGATTGATCGATTATTGATTGATTGATTATTTATTGATTATAGATCCATACATCAACAGCAGGTCATCCAGCATATCTTCATTGTATCATACCCAATGGAACTAATCATTTAGTAAGTCATTCTCTATCCCTCTCCTCTTCTTCCTCCTCTTCTTCTTCTTCTTTTTGCAAAAGATCGATAAGTTACGGGATATGGGAGTTAGTGAGGTAATCATTTATTTTTATCTTGCCATCTATCGCACAGCGTTTCTTCCAACACTGGGAGAGCGGTCATTGAACACTCAGCAAAGTGACAAAAAAGATATGCTAATGGTGTACTTCAAACGTATAAACGTTCTCACTTTCACGTACTTTCGTTTTGTTCGCTCTGCTGTTTTCTGTGTGACACAATGATCGCTCTTCAAACACTGTATATCGATCAACAATGAGCCTATTCCTTATTTACTCTGTATTACTAACACAAAAATACTTGCTCATCAACTCCTTTTTTTTATATTTCTTAATTTTAAGAAATAGGCGGAGCTTACAGTTAGAAATGGAGTTCTTATGATTGAATTTCATATAACTAAGAAAAAATTTATGATGGTTTGAATGTTAGAAATATATTTATTTTTATTCATATTTTTATTCCCCCCCCCCCCCCCCGAGCCCCTTCGCATAGCCTTGCAAAAAGTGAAAAATTGCGTAAAAACGATTTTTAATGCAAGATCAGCCGCAATTTCACACTTTTTTTATTGATCTTTTCAGGAACAATCGCTCTCAGTATTATCATGTTGCGGGTGGGATCTAACTAAAGCTACAGATTATCTATTCTCTTGAGTATATCATAGTATTAATTGATTAAATGGTACAATACTTGAAGTTATACAACTTTCATTCAATTCAATCATTCTCATCTTTCATCCCATACCTCTCAAATATGTAATAGAGTCGGTTATAATTTTTTAATAAACATATATGGCTTGTACTGTACACCGTTCGATAAAGAATTATTTACTTGACCCATACTGGATTCCATTCATTGAGGTTTTTATCCCTCTAAAATATTGCAATAATCAATTACCATCTGTCGTATAATTGATATTAAGTAATAATGCCTTGCGACGGAAAGCCTAAAACTGAAGTGAAAGATGGGGAGAAGAAGCTGAAGCCATGCTGTGCTTGTCCTGAAACGAAGAAGGTTAGATGAGTACTGTAATTGATATTGATTGAAAGTTGTTGAAGCCTCGTGACCAATGCATTGTTGAGAAGGGAGAAGAACATTGTGGAGATCTAATTGAAGCTCATAAGAAGTGTATGAGAGATCATGGATTCAATATCTAATCTTCATTCATTCATTCAATAGAAATCTCCTTATCCATTACAGTATATTGCTCAAGAAGATGCTTTATCAATTGTTATCTGTTTTACTCCATAGTTACTGTTAGATGTTAATAAATAGTTGTTTATATTCCATTACCTTGGCTTTGCATATCGTTTGAATCGATAATCAATATTTGAAGATAATTGCGGTATTCCTTCATATATATTGAATAAAGTACAGATGGGACATGTGCTAGATGAAGCCTTATCAGAAGCTCTTCTATTACATCAAGAAATCATTCGATATGATGCGAAACTAAAACTGAGAATAAGAAGTCTACAGTATGTTATCATGTATTGATTAGTTAACAGATATGAATCAATTGTTTTCTAGAGAAGTAGTGAATGATGAGAATAGTTTACTACGAGAGACACGAGCATGTCGATCATTGATTGATGATATAGCATCACGAATCGATCGATTATCACTTGTACCGGCTAGAGTAAGTATCACTACTATTGATTAATCCTATCGATTGATTGATTCAGTTAACTTCTCGTTCTGAAAAACAATCAGTTGTTAATCATGTCAATGAACATACACGTGAATTAGATAAGAGCAAAGAGGTTTGTTATTGTTTATCTCATTTTGGTGTATTATGTATCTATAGAATCAATAATTAATTGTAAATAATAACAGGATTTATCAGAAGCGACACGAAAGACTCGATCATTAATCGATAAGAAGAATAGATCAGTTTTATTTCATGATAATGATTCATTATTAAGAAGAAGGAAAAGAGAAGAAGAAGAAATGAATAGACAAGGAGAAGAAACAGGAGAACGATTATCATTACTCAAGGAGAAACTTGCTTCTAGTGAAAAACAATCTGAACAAGATTTAATCAATACTGAGAGGTATACGGTAGCTTTCACATCTACGACTTATGCTGATCAATTCCTTGTAGGACCTCTGAGACAATCAATAAAACAGGATCGGAGTATCGATCTCAAGGTGCATTTATTCAAACAAGTGGAAAGTTAATGTCAAAATGGGAAAGAAGAGAGTTAACCGATAAGATTCTTGTATTCATAGCTCTTTTATTCTATTTAGCTGCTCTTTATTATATTCTACACAAACGATTTCTTCATAAATTTGTCTTTTGGTGATTCATTTCCTTTCTTTTCATCTACGGTTTTATCGGATTTCTGTGATACTTGTTAATTCGTAATTGTAAATAAGAGTAAATAAATATGTATTTATTTGAAAGTACAAATCGATTGATCGTTTTAATCGATATGGAATTATCTCAATGATATGAGAATGTATTCATCTAGTTTATACTTGATATGAATAAATTGATTGATTTATTGATCTGTGAATGAAGAGATAGATATAGTATGTCTATAGATGACAGCTCCACCCCTTCCTCTACTACAAGATGTTCTTAATCTTATAAGAGAAAGAAGAACTGATGAGGCTAAAAGATTAATCGATAAAGATCATTCACTTATGGAACAAAGAGATGAAAGTGGACGGTATATTATCGATTCATTTTCATATCTGTTACAGTATCCCATTACAGTACCGTACTTCACAATGCTGCCGTGGTGGGACTCCTTCCACTGGTTGAACTAGCGATTACGGTAAGATTGATAACTGCAGTAATCTCTAATAATCATGATCGTTGTAGGAAGCAAAACAAGATATAAATGATGAAGATTCATTGGGATGGACTCCATTGATGATTGCATCTTCAAGTGGAAAAGAAGAGATTGTTAGATATCTTCTATCATTTCATCAAGTAATCAATATTATCGCTAATAATCAATATCTAATCAATTCATTAAGACAAATGTTTCTCATATGAATAATAATGGTCAAACTCCTCTTCATTATGCTTGTAGTAAAGGACATTCAAAGGTATAAAAGACTAATCAATATCTATAGGGTTACTGTAGTATCTTTCAGATTGTATCAATGTTAATTGAGAATGGAGCTGATTTGAATGGACGTGATAAGTATGGAGCTACTCCATTACATAGAGCTTCATCACAAGGAAGAGATGATGTTTGTGATTACTGTATATTATATTGATTGATTATTTGTATTTAGATTGTCAAGATTCTAGTATCTTCAGCTGGAATTAAGATCGATTCTAAAGATGGAGAAGGAAAGACTCCATTGTCAGTCAGGATTACTATATCTATATGATTATGATTACTGTACTTTGTATGATAGTACATTCCATTATATTTCAGATATCACGCATGTGAAGAGGGATGCACTCAATGTATAATCTATCTTGTAATGGCTGGAGCTGATGGAACTATCGAGGATACGGTATGTATTATTGATTGATTATCAACGACGATACGAAATCATTGATATGAAATATGGAATGTATTATATATCTGGCAAACATCAATCTAATCGATATTGAATGATCTATCGATTTTACATTTCGGATATACAGCAATCCAATCTGTATTGATTGATCTTTTATTCATTTTATCATTCGGATATACAGTAATCCACTCTGTATTGATTGATCTTTTATTCATTTTATCATTCGGATATACAGTAATCCAATCTGTATTGATTGATCTTCTATTCCTTCTATCATTCGGATATACAGTAATCCACTCTGTATTGATTGATCTTCTATTCCTTCTATCATTCGGATATACAGTAATCCACGCTGTATTGATTGATCTTCTATTCCTTCTATCATTCGGATATACAGCAATCCAATCTGTATTGATTGATCTTCTATTCCTTCTATCATTCGGATATACAGTAATCCACTCTGTATTGATTGATCTTCTATTCCTTCTATCATTCGGATATACAGTAATCCAATCTGTATTGATTGATCTTCTATTCCTTCTATCATTCGGATATACAGTAATCCACTCTGTATTGATTGATCTTCTATTCCTTCTATCATTCGGATATACAGTAATCCACTCTGTATTGATTGATCTTCTATTCCTTCTATCATTCGGATATACAGTAATCCACTCTGTATTGATTGATCTTCTATTCCTTCTATCATTCGGATATACAGTAATCCACTCTGTATTGATTGATCTTCTATTCCTTCTATCATTCGGATATACAGTAATCCACTCTGTATTGATTAATCTTCTATTCCTTCTATCATTCGGATATACAGTAATCTACTCTGTATTGACTGATCTTCTATTCCTTCTATCATTCGGATATACAGTAATCCACTCTGTATTGATTGATCTTCTATTCCTTCTATCATTCGGATATACAGTAATCCACGCTGTATTGATTGATCTTCTATTCCTTCTATCATTCGGATATACAGTAATCCAATCTGTATTGATTGATCTTCTATTTCTTCTATCATTCGGATATACAGTAATCCAATCTGTATTGATTGATCTTCTATTCCTTCTATTATTCGGATATACAGTAATCCAATCTGTATTGATTGATCTTCTATTCCTTCTATCATTCGGATATACAGTAATCCACTCTGTATTGATTGATCTTCTATTCCTTCTATCATTCGGATATACAGTAATCCACTCTGTATTGATTGATCTTCTATTCCTTCTATCATTCGGATATACAGTAATCCACTCTGTATTGATTGATCTTCTATTCCTTCTATCATTCGGATATACAGTAATCCACGCTGTATTGATTGATCTTCTATTCCTTCTATCATTCGGATATACAGTAATCCAATCTGTATTGATTGATCTTCTATTCCTTCTATCATTCGGATATACAGTAATCCAATCTGTATTGATTGATCTTCTATTCCTTCTATCATTCGGATATACAGTAATCCAATCTGTATTGATTGATCTTCTATTCCTTCTATCATTCGGATATACAGTAATCCAATCTGTATTGATTGATCTTCTATTCCTTCTATCATTCGGATATACAGTAATCCAATCTGTATTGATTGATCTTCTATTCCTTCTATCATTCGGATATACAGTAATCCAATCTGTATTGATTGATCTTCTATTCCTTCTGATTACTCTTCTATTCACTCAACTCACTTTCATTCAATATACACACAGACTGATCACATTACGGGGTCACCTACTCATATTGTTTGATCTATTTATCTCTACCTCTCCCTCTCCCTCTCCCTCTCCCTCTCCCTCTCCCTCTCCCTCTCCCTCTCCCTCTCTCTCCCTCATAGTACCTCTCCCTCTCCCTTATATCCACAAGTAGAACCTTTATTGTGTGTGTCCGTATAATGTTAGTTGTGGTCCGGAAGTCATGTTAGAAGGATGGAATGAAGTGCATTGACTCAATCCATTTGCATTGCCAATGAAGGAATTGAAGAAGGAGAGGGAGAGGGAGAGGGAGAGGGAGAGGGAGAAGGAGAGGGAGAGGGAGTGGGAGAGGGAGATTGAGAGGAAGGAGACAGTTGAAGAGGAGATCAAAGAAAGAATGAAGAAGAAGATGGACAAGTGTTGAATGAAGTGAAGTCTACTATCATGGAGATGATGTAGTTGAGTAAAAGGAAGATGAAGAAGAATAACAAGACTAATCAAGGAAGGAAGACAAAATATATGTATTATGGATGATTAAATGGAGAGAGACCTTTTCCAAATACCGTAATCTAATCAACACCCACAAATTATTTATTGTCTTTATGGCGCGAATTATAAAATTTTTATAGCTTTTACTGGATTTTATTGTTTTACCTATGGCATTCGAAAAATGAACGATTTAAATGAAAAGTCGATGAGAAAAATGAAAAAATCATTAAATTGTGTGCGTAAAAAATACTTTTGTATTGATGATCTCAAATGTGGTTGTGAGTGTGAAAAGATTATTTGATTTTAGGAAGGAAAGTCTCCATGCGATGTAGTGAAGAATGAAGAAACTGGAAGAGTTTTGATTGAAACGAGAAAGAAATATAAAGAAATGATTAATTAATTAATTATATCCATAATATTGTAATCTATTGTATTCAATGTCATTTATTTTAATATATATTTATAAATGATGAGATAATTAATAGTTTTGTGTTTGATAGAATATACGAATGGATGTGATTTGACCGGAATGGTATATGAATAGAGATAGAAGAAAGAGGAAGGGAGGTCCTTCTAAAGGGGGAGGAGTCTATGATGAGACAGAAGAAGAAGAAGAAGAAGAAGAAGTCAACCTTCTCTTTCTATTCATTCTTCTATCCAATCCATCAACCATCTCAATGTATTTACATCCATAATCAATTATGATTATTGTATACATTATCATCTTTTCCTTCTTTATTCCTTCAGGTACCGTAATCTATTCATTTATTATTACGTTACTGTATCTATATGTAAAGATGGATAGATATGGAATACGTGCGAATTAGAAAGATCTAAAATGATTTTATATCACTTGAATATATTCTTTTTGTTCTATTTTCTCATCTCTTCTAAACCACTTAAGTCTTCTTTTGTTCTTCTTCTTACTCTTGACATAATCTCCATATATTCTAATAAGTGGGTACGATATATTCTATTCTATCCTACATATGACGCTTATTCTATTCATTCTCATGACCAATTTGACCCTTTAATTGATCATTACTTCATCTTGTATTGTATATGATAGAAAGAGGAAGAGGATATGGAGATATAGATAGAGATAGATAAGGTGGAAGAATATATGAATAATAGTAGATAGAAGAGTCACTCAACCGAAGATTGACGGAGACCTCACTCCATTTAAGACATCTTAGAAGTTGAGATAAAGAGGAAGGAGAGGGAGAGGGAGAGGGAGAGGGAGAGGAAGAGATTCATCATTCTCGTCTCATGGATTCAATTCACAAGGGATCTCTTATCTCTTACTTCTTTTAGGTATAACTTCTTCATCATTAAGTGATGAAGAATTGGAATGTATCAAACAAGAACGAGCTCCTATTGAACATCTTCATAAAAGAGTACGATAGAATAGATCTATGATTATCGATTGATCGATTATTGATTGATTGATTATTTATTGATTATAGATCCATACATCAACAGCAGGTCATCCAGCATATCTTCATTGTATCATACCCAATGGAACTAATCATTTAGTAAGTCATTCTCTATCCCTCTCCTCTTCTTCCTCCTCTTCTTCTTCTTCTTTTACTATCTAAATAGGATAGTCTTCGACGTTTTTTCCTTCTTTTTCACTTTTGCCGTCAATTGAATCTACACCCATCCTAGTCAGTCTCCTTTCACTACAACAACATCACTCACTTACTTACTTACTATCTACTTTCTCCCTCTTTCCGTCTCCCTCTCCTTCTCTCCCTCTCTAATTCTTCCTCTCCCTCTCCTTCTGATTTGTTCATTCTCTCTGATTCTTCATGAGTATTTGTTTTGAGTGATAATCTCTTCTCTCTCCATTCATTTCATTCTTCATATGAAATAGAGATAGAAGAGGGGAATATATTTCATCTCCATAAATATAGATACTTCCTTCCTCTTTCTTCTTCTTCTTTCATTCTACCTTTAGTAACCATTCAAATCCATAAATCTAAGTGAATGAGAGAAGGAGTTATATCATTTCGAATGAAAGTCATGGAGAAAGGGAGAGGGAGAGATCAAGAGGGAGAGAGGGTAATATAATTATAAGCAGGTGGTAGTAATATGTATTATGAGAGTGAAGTGGATGATCATCTTTAGTCTAATCTATCTCTTCACACTTTCATTCTATCTTCACTTTTTTATCCTTTATATTTGAATCTTTCAATGTTCATCTTAATGTTCAAATGTATATTCTCTTCAAGAAATTGTATAAAGAAAGGGGAAAAAATAGAGAAAAGTCATAGTTTCATACACTTTTCATTGTTTTTTTAAGACTACAAATGATTGTGAATATAAATATGGAGTATGGGAGTGTTTATTAAATATCTTCCCTATCTACAGTATGTCTTGTAGGTAGCATGGACTCGTCATAAAGACAGTGCTCTATTGACAGCTGGAACATTCACTTTCTCATCTGATCCACGATTCCAAATATCTAAGAAGAGTCCTATTGAATGGACATTGATTATAAGGTATGGAGAGGGAAAGGGAGAGGGAGAGGAAGAGGGAGAGGGAGAGGGAGGGGAGAGGGAGAGGGAGAGGGAGGGGAGAGGGAGGGGAGAGGGAGGGGAGAGGGACAGGGAAGGGGGAAAAGGAGAGGGAGGGGGTTACAAGGAGGTATAAGAAGGAAGGAGTTGAAGAGGAGGAGACAGAATGTAATAGACCTTCACTTATTCAATTTATTTGATAGTCTCATGGGTATTTCATCCATTCAAACCTATCTTCTATATCAATAAACGAACATGAACTACTAGATGTAGATCTAGTGATTGGATCAATAGATTCACATAGTACTGTATCATCCAATATATTGATTATTTCAGAACAACGAATGTATTAGATTCAGGATGTTATTTGTGTGAAGTGAATACATTACCATCAACTATAGTCTATCCAATATATCTTCATGTAAATGAAGTAACTCTATCTACTTCTATTATTAGTTAGTTTATTCATTCAATTCAATTATATTAATCATATAAATGAAGGATCTGAAGAAGGAAAACTAATGGCTAATGTTGATGGTGAAGAAGTTGTATTGAATTGTACTCTCAGGTATCTTTCATATCAGTATTTCATCCATCTAAATTTATCTTTGATTTTTGATCTATCTAAACTGATCTTTGATTTATCTATTTCTATCTTTGATCGTTAAGTTAATATTTTCACTTGGTTACTGAATTGATCTTTGATCTTTAAGTGTGGACAAGGAATCATCAGGAAAGCGTATAATATGGATGAGAAATGGAGAGGAATTAGATGTTAATGATACGCATAGTAAGTGGATTCCCTCTTGAACATTTCAAAGAGACCGAATCTGATGAGGGGAATGGAGTGGAGAGGGGACAAAGGGGGGGCATAATAGGAGTATGGAGGGGATATATAAGAACCGTTTAGAAGTCTTTCGTCATTTTTGTAAAAACCCTTATTTTAGTCATTTACTCTCTTACTCTCACTGTCATGAGTAAACGGTATCGGGTTGGAAAATTCAGAAAATACAATTTGTGTAGGATTGGTGAATTTGTTGAAAATAATGGTTGTAATATGATATGGATGAAGTCATTAAATGAATGAAAACATCTCTTATGGATTAAGTGTTTCATACATCTCTATGACCTATTCTACTCTCTCTCTATCTCCCTCTAGATTCTCCCTCTCCCTGATCCCTTCTCTACTCTCCCCCTCCCTCTCCTTCGTCAAATGAATCTCGTCATAAAGAATTTCTTATTCGTATTCCGTATAGACATTAAAAGTCCTTCGTTCTCATTGGTTCGATAGTCCATTTAAAGTCCTTTCATCCTATAGAGAAAAGAGAAAGAGAAAGGACAGAAAGAAAGATGAAATCAAAGTTGATTCTACTACGTTATATGACTCAATCTACATGTATATTCGAGTATTAGCATAATTGGTAGGAAGAGGAGAAGGAGAGGGGGGGGGGGGGGGGAGATAGAGGAATTGAAGGGCAAAGAGTACAATCAAATGTGATTCAATTACAGAATATATTCATAAATGGAAGAGATCGAATGATTATGTAATCGATACATTGAGAATAAGATATGCTAATAATGTGAATGATAGTGGACATTATTCATGTGCTATGGATAATGGTAAACAGAATGCATCACAGATTATATCATTGAATATGGGTAAGTCATCTATATATCAATCAATATTATTCATTATATTTCAGCTAAACTCAAAGCCAATTCATCAATAATGAATTCATCCATTATTCTAATATATGTATTCATTTTATTGATCTAGATATCATAGTCATTATCATTCAATCAATCAATCACTCAATCAATCAATACATGTATTCATTCACTTTAATTCATTCATTTCTTTCTCTTTGATTCATAACATCAAATGCTCATTCCATTCATTCATAATTTATCTTAGCATTGATCTCAAATATATTATTGCCAAGCTAGGTCAAATTATCATTTACAAAGTACAAAAGTATAAAATTGTACAAGAGAGCGTATAAATCGATCGTATCTCAATAACCTATATGGTATTATATCATGCAAGAGGGATTTAATAATACAAACAACTTATTGATTGAATTCAGAATGACAAACATCTTGTATAATTGGTACATCAACTAAAAACGAGACAAAAGTGTATCCATTAGTACAAAATATTTAATATTCTTAAATGATTCATTTGATTTAAAGAGAAAAGGATTAATCCATCTTATATGATATAGAGAAATGTTATAGAGATAAGCAAAGATGAATAAATAATGGAAATGGAACCGTTTGAGGTGAATTTTGGATGGGATGAATGAAAGCAAATGAAGAGAAGAGGAATTATGAATGGATGAATACACAATTAATATAATAATTATGAAAATGTGAAAGATATCAACATACAATCTATCCACATTTACATTTTTTCTTCTCCAATCGATCCGTATCTCGAAGACCTATTCCACCACCTCAATTTATAGGCATTATATTTTAAAATCCATTTATACTCAACTTCTGCTGTCATTTTATTGATCAGAGACTAGGGATGATCAGTCAATATCATTTTGAGGGAAACGAAATGTGCGAACATCCATTTTTTTAAATCAGAGAAAATCGTAAAACCACCAATTTTTAGAACTCGAAAAAAAACTTTTTTTTTAATTATAAATTTGCTAGTAGGTACATGAGAAGCATCTCTCAATAAAAATATCATTTCCATTTTATAACTTTAATATCGGAAGAAGTGCATCATTGCTAATGATAGTATACACCTGTTTGCCTATTAATCATACTGTAATTTCGAGTATAAAGAAATAATACAGTTTCTCTAATTTCAGTATAAATGATATTTCACTTACCCTGTGCATTCTTAGCCTGAGGCTGCCTCAATTTAGCCTCCAAAACCAATCGAGTTATAGAATTGAACATCTGTAAAAACAATCAATAAACATAGATAGATACCGTCAAAAGTGAACCATTTGTGACAAAAGTTCACAAGATTTGAAAACTTTGTATCATGTTATCTAAACGCGGTTGTTAGTTTTTTTTATAAAATAATGTCTTATTTGAGCATCACTGGCCACTGTGCACGTCAAATTGACCCATGAAGAAGAAAAAATAATTCGCTTTGAAAGCTGTTCTGTGAAACTGGTATACGGTAGGATTTTCTACAATATACTAGTTTTTCAGTCTGATCGATGTTATAATCCAATAAGTGCAAATTCTCTGTAGGGAGCCATATAACGATAGATACATTTATGATTAGACGAAGAAAGCACGATGGTAGTTTTACGGTAAGATTCTACAGTATGCTACAGTATACCAATCTTACTCCCCGTCAATTTTTTTCACTTTTATCTTACATTTTCTAAAACACACCATCAAGTATGTGAAAAAACGCTTGAAATCGACACTTTGCGAAGTATTGTCACAATTTGTCACAAATGTTTCACTTTATTCCGTTTTGACGGTATAAGTAGACAAAATGAATAACTCATTTGAAAAAAAAAAGATTAATTCGAAATAAATTTGCTTTCATCGTTTTTTTTCATTGTCTTTCTTTTATCTCTATGTCTCTCAAGAACTGATAAGTATAGAATGTAAACTAACAGATTCAACATTAGTATTATTCTTAGCAGAAGTTTCAAAGAAATGAATTCCCATAGAATCAGAGAATCTTTGTGCATCAGAAGTAAGAACTACTCTTCTATCTCCACATTCACATTTGTTTCCAACTGAAATAACAATCACATTAACCATCTACTAATGAATGAATATCTATGTCAACACTTCAAATGAAATAACAAACACATCTCACAACACATATTACATAACAAGTCATTCTACAGTATCACTTTCACTAAGTAATATTAGTTTATCATCATCATTCTAATAATATAGATTAAGACATACCAAGGATCTTTTGTACATTTTCACAATTGGTATCAATCTCCATTAACCACCTCTTAACATTTCCAAATGATTCTCCATTCGTTACATCATAGACAACAATTACACCATGAGTTCCTTCAATCATCCAAAGATACAATTAAGTACAATAATAACCGGTTTAACCTCTATAATAAGTAGAAGTAATAGTTCTGAATCTTTCTTGTCCTGCTGTATCCCAAATCTGTAGTTTAACCCTTTGTCCATCCATATCAACTGTTCTTATCTTGAAATCAACACCAATCGTTGTGATATAGTTCTCTACAATGATGATAGAGAAAGAGATGGAGAGATGGCTAAAGTCTATGTATACAATGACTCACCAGAGAAGACATTGTCGGCAAAACGAAGAAGAAGACTGCTCTTACCCACACCTACAATCATAATTGACTTTATCTCAATTAACACAGATCATATTACATTGAGTCTAGAGCAAATCCGAATAAGGAGATCCGACATCAAAAACACAACGGATCAAATAATATAAAACACTAACCACTGTCTCCAATGATGAGAAGTTTGAAAAGATGATCATAATCCCTTGTTCCAGGAGCAGCCATTCCTTCAAACGTGTAAAATAAACAAACGAGATAAATCGTTCAAAGACAATAACGAAATTTTGATAGGTAGAAAATAGGGTTATATTCATAGATGACAACATAAGCGCACATGATTGAGTGCCAAATCGAAAAGTAAGGAAATAGCACTAATAATGAATACAAAAAATATTTAATTAAAACCGTACGCGTACGGCCGTACACGGCCTCCCAAAAGTTGGACTGGAAAATGGGCAGAATCGTCAAACTTTTTTCTACAGTAGATAAGGAATGGCGCGAAAAGGTGTTTGAATTGCCTGCCGTACATTGCCCGTGTCGTGGTACAGTATACCTTGATTTTCGTGGTAGAATTTACCGGCCTACTTTTGTAGGTTTAAACATCAGGCATTTCCCTGATATTCAGGTAACATCAGGGCCTCCGTTGTAAGAGTCTTAATTCTTTCCTGTTATAACATGTTTTGATCTTGGATTACAATTTCTGTTTTGCTCTCGAATATTGTGTTGTTTTTGCATATTTTACTTGTTTATCGTTTCATGACATTTAATTTTGCACTTTTAAAACTACTATTTATCAGTTACGGCCTGCTGCGTGTACTTTTCTCTGTATTAATTGACTCGACCATTTCAGAACGTCAAATTATGACTACCGGTGGATCTACCTATGCTTATTTGAATCCATTGTAGTATAATATAAATGAATCGATTCAAATGAATGAAACTCCATATCGTTTATCGTTTGTATTCGACGGAGAGAAAGCAATGAATGAAGTTAGTTATATTTATTTGAACATGTGATATTCGATTTATCGATTGGTATATAGATAGCTACGTTTGATGAGCTTCATGTATAAAGGATGGTGAAGGACTGAAGAATATTGATCGAACTGAAGGATCGACGAAATCTTATGATGGGTACGCCGTTTATTGATTGTTTTTCGATTTTTTAAATATCTTGTAATTTATCATTTAATAACCTTCCCATAGCTCCCTTCTCTTTCATAATATCTTCTAATTCCAGAGCCTTCTTCTCCTATTCAATTATCGATTGTTCATCTACATTCATCGTGTGCTTCTCTTCCACTATCGATTACACGTCTTTGGGGACTTAAGAAATGATAGCCGATGGCTTGGTGGATTAACATAGGACTCCGTCTTCATCGTCAACAGGATCATTGTTTCTCGGAGCCTTATCAGTAAGTAGTTTAATAACTAAGTCTCCATTATGTTTTCACGTCTTACTAGAAGAAATGACTGATTTCATTTTTTTCTACCTTCCCTTCATTCTCATCTGTAATATCTGTAATATAGTAATTTTAAGTTTCTTTGCTTTCAGGTTCAACGCTTCTAATCTGAATGGCAAATTTGATGGACACACTTGTTAACTTTATTGATTATCGTTCTGGCATTTGCCTAATCATTCACGAAAATGCACCCTGGATAGAGTCAGATACTACGTTTCAGGTGGCTCTTTGTCGCCTGATCTCTGTTCCTTACTCATTCACTCTCCATGGTCAGCAAGAACCATGTCTTTATCATATGACCTAATCCTGATGTTTTATTTGTACTTTGCGGAATGTAAATTGTTTTGTAATGTATGTCTAACGTTACCACATTATAAAGATTTCAAGGATAAATATCATGATATCTCGTCAAGTGTTAAAAAAATGTAAACAAGCATCATCAAAGAAACCAGTGAGAGAATGTACAAAAGAAACTGCGATGTAAGAATTTATTTAACATATTTTAAGTTTGTTCCTTCTGATTTCATGAGCATCTAGCATCGGAAAATATATGTAAAACATGTAAAAACCCAAAAAAAATGTAAAATATCATTAAAACACTAAAAATTAAAAAGAATTTTGAAATTCGCGCTACATTGCCTGAACCATATCCCGGCTTCAGGACTTTCCGGCTGCCCATCGCTTAGTGCATTTCCAATCCAGATTTTTGGCTTGTCTGGGAGGCCGTGAACCGTTCGAGTCATGAGCGATGGGCGGAGCTTGCAATACGTGCATGAGATAAGCGCGCACGCAAAAGACTCGGCGAACGCCGGTTCCAGGATTACCGGCTCTGTCCATAATCCGCCCCGTGGTGTCTTATTCACATCGTTCTGGTGCTCACATTCGAGGTTTCCCAATTCATATAATTGAATATTTTTCATGCAATAGTTCATATTACATGGATTTTTAATGGAGGTATGTAGTACTTAGCTCATGCTAACAGAACAGAAAAAATACGAAGCAATCATTAAACATTGACAATTTGACAAGCGATTAGTAAAAGACAGAAAGTGTATCAGGCTCTATGATTCGATCAGATCTGTTTTTGTTTACTTTTTCTTAGCTCTTAAAGTTGTCACTGTTCTATAGATTTCTCATGGAAGGTAACGATGAAGTTCACTCTCAACTGAAGTGAAGAAGGGATTAACTGAGATTTGAAAAGACTGGTTGAATACAAGTAAAGATGAAGGAGTACGATGACTTCGTCTTCAAGAACTTACAGAGTATGGCTGTATGCTTGTCAAGGGTTAGTGTTTGCGTTATGATTAGGATGGAATTGTTTATTTGTAGCTGGAAACAGTACGTGCATATGAAGTAGAGAGACGATTATTGGGTGAATTAGCTAATGGAGTACATCAACTACCTCTAAATCATAATATTAGATGTTCTCTCATTGCAACTAGCTTCTATCTCCTATACTGTAAACCTGAAATGGTATGTGGGACACATGGAAAGCCTTGATTTTAATCAGAGTTATGTCTAGATTACGGCTGATATAGTGAATGTTCTCGTAAAGAATTTGTCTACTCTTTCTCAAATGAAATGGGTCGATGATTCGATTGGATGCAAACAAGATAGTTAGATATATCTTTCATTCATGAACATACAATAAATGAATATAATTAAGAGGTTACAATACAAGAATCATTCGCTTTTCATTTCAATACATGTCTGTCTGAGATCGCATCAAGACTTCAGACATTGGGAAAGAATGAATTGAGAGATGTTATTGTCAGTGCACAGGTAATTAATATTATGAAGTTTATCAATTATTCTTTATTATTTAGATTGATTGCCTAGCTTGCGCTGTATCATCAATTATTGAAGCTTTGAATAATGAAGAAAAGCATCATGAACTATCATCTAAAGGTACGGTAGCTAAATTGATCTTTGATCTATGATATGATATTTGAGTGTATATGATGAAGATGATATCATTTATTCTTGGATTGATTCGTTCATTTGGACGATCAAATGAAGAAGGAGAAAAACCATTGATTGCCCATGTTTTTCCATTGAAATTTGAACAGTTTTCATCAAATGAAGAGGCAAAAAAGAGTTCTCTTCGATTGAGTACTGATATTGATGTTATGTTATCATCTGAAGGAATTGATACACAAATGAAGAATGATTCAAGAGATCCTTTAAGGTATTCATTATAATATATATATATATATATATATATATATATATATATCTTCCATCATTCTATTCAATATAGATTCAAACGTATTGCTTCTCGTCATGGAGCTAGTTTCGTATCTTCATCTCCATTCAGAATTACATCGAATGAATTGGAAATCATATTTGATACGGTATTTCTTTTTATATCAACTGTAATTCAATCGATAAATTGGAGATGCAATGTATTCTGAAGAAAGAAGTAATGGATAAGTTGGATGTGATAGCTGATGAAGTATTTCTTGTAAGTCATGATGATTGCATCAATACAATATATGAATGGTTCAATGTTTAGCTTGGATCATTGAAACGTTTTCCATATAGTCGAGTAAGTGAGACCATCCTCCTTTCTTGTCTTACACTTCTTCGAGATCTTCTTCAACCTTTCTCTATTCTTGATCAACATTGTCCCATTGGAGACAAATTTGCTAAAGAGGTTACTGTATACAGTATCATTCAATCAATATCGTAATCTTTGTTACAGTTGAATTCATTTTGTATGGAAATCATTCATGCTTCTGATGCATCACGAATATCGAATGATGATGAAAAGTGAGTATGGTAGTATTGATTGAGTTGTAGTGATCTTTGTAGGAGGACGGCTATTACACCGATTGTTCATCAAGGGGATACTGTACTCAATCGTCATAAGATTGGTATATCGATTATTTCAGTGGCACTTGAATTGATTGTATGGGCTGCAGTAGATGAAATAGGTATGATGAATGATTGAATGAATATTTATCGATTAGTTATATTTTAGATTCTGATCGAGTTTGTTCTGGAATGTCTGATAGACTATTTGCTACTGCTTCACTTGGAAGAGGATTTGCATCTCAAGTATCATAATCTATATCAGAATATTGATTGATTGATTGATTGATTGATCTACATCTAGGTTCCATTATGTGCCCGAGCACTCAATGCCCTTGGTGGTCTCGCAGAGAAGTTTCCTACTGTATCCAAGGCTACGGTAAGTGTATATTGATTAGAGTAGTAAATAAGTAATGAATAAATTGTAGGTTGTTCCCACAATCAGTAGATTTCTTCTTGAACCATCACCTTTGTTAGTTCGTTTATCAGCAGATAGAAAAGCAATTGAAGGAGATAAAAGAGAAGATGAAAGTTCTGTGAAAAGAAGAACTGCACTTGAGAATACAAGGAATGCTGCTATATCTGCATTATGCAAGTATGACTTTATTATATTTATTTATCCATTTATTATATGTACAATACCTCTCCATCGTATTTTATTTACACTTCGCCTATTATGTTTCTAAATCTGTTTTACTTCAACAGAGCTCTTGGTTCATCCCTCCGTGTTGATCGTGATAGTGTACAAGCATGTCTAGCTGGTCTATCATCTAAACTATTCGTTTGTTCTACGTCTAATAATTCGAATGAGTAATTGAATCTCTAATCATTCACTCTATCCATTCTATTCTATTGAGATTGATTCAATTGGTATGTGAGAATGCTATACTTACATTGGGTGGAATTGGTGTATATCTAGCTGAATCTGAGAATGTTCCTGAGATGATTCTACAGGTACTGTAATCTATAACGAGTATTGTATCTTATGGTTTATTGATTGATTATAGATTTTCATTCAACGTTTCTCCAATCCTCCATCTCCTCTTGATATTCTAATTGTTAATTCATTGGCCAATATGTGGATAGCTGGAGCTGTGAGTAGATCTTATTTATCTTATTCATAATCAATCAATAATTCAGAATTCAATCGATGATGGAGTAATGAAGTTATTCTCTCGAATAACTATAGAAAGTACAAATTGTATATATTCAGCTGATACGAGGAAAGATGGAAAAGAACAGAGATATGCGTATGTTCATTCATTCACTTACAGTATTCTACAGTATCTACAGTAATCTATTATATTCTTGTATTACAGTCATGTTTCATTAGCTGTTGATTCTGCTCTCGGTCGAATGGCTGAGTGTATAGAAGATGAAAAGGCTAAGAAAGATCTACTCATTCGATTACTTGAACTATTCGTACAATTGGGTCTCGAAGGGAAAAGATTAGGAGAAAGAGTGAGCAAGAGTACGGTAAAGGTAAGAGATCTATCGATTAGATAGAATAATCGATAGTATTTTAGATGTCAACAGGAGCAGGTAATCTAGGAGTATTGATACCTAAGATGGCTTCACTTCTACGAAGAATGAAACCAATTACTAATCCATCTACTAGAATAAGAAATCTATTCCGTGATTTCTGGTTTTATTGCACTGTTCTTGGATTTGATGTTGAATATTCTGGTAAGTGTATGATATCTATTGATTTATCGATTGATTCATGATCTATTTAATGATAGGTTTATGGCCAGAAGAATGGTATATTGCTGTATGTGATATCGCTGTCAAATCTCCCGTTCTTTTACCCAATGAAAATCTACGATCAGAACTATTAGATAATGCAGCTATTAAAAATGATGTTATGAGTCCGGTTTGTTCATTTATTCATTGAATCGATCAATAAATCAATCAATAATATCTTCAGAATGAACTTCAAGAGATGCGTAATACGGTAGTTGCTGATCTAGGCCATCCAGTAGATGTGAGTTTATTGATTGAATAGATTATCGATTGATTGAATACATCTATTTAAGATAGTAGCAATAGTGAATAGAATGGATTTCTCTCAATGTACATATCTTTTATCTGTTCTTCGAATGGAGAAAATGAGAGTTAAACATGCTAGAGATGTTGATGCTGTACAAGAATTCTTTAAATATCTTGAAGACAGGTACGGTATTCCTCTGATCAATCAATCGATATTCTTATGTTGTAGAGCAATTCGTAAGGATAAAGGTGGAATGTGGCAATGTCTTCTATCAGCTGCAATTGTTGTATTTGATTCATTCTTAGAAAGTGCTAAGAAATCAGGAGAGAATACAAAAGAAGTGAATCTAGAAAGACATGCTCAATTCCTTCTTATATACTTTAATCATAATCTACGAGAGGTACTTTACTATCATACTGTATAATCATTAAATCAATCAATATCAATCAATAGGTTCGTCGTTGTGCGGATCTTTGTTTATCTCGTTTAGTAGATACATTTCCATTTCTTCTATGGAATGGAAGAGTTTTATCCACTGCATTGAATTTACTTCAAGCACTTAAGGTTAGATTAACTAGATACTATTATATATTACTCAAAATGTCATTTCTTTTCACAAATCTCTTGAATTATCTATAATGATTATAATTAAGTCAAATCTTGAAGAAGACTCATCATGTAGACTAACTCAATTCTCTCTTCCTCATCTTCCCTGGACTATTCAATTACAAGTTTGTACTTTCATTCTATCATATTCATTATATGTAATACAGAATGAATGATCATCATTTAGGAGACCCTTGATAATCGTCGTCAAGTTGTACAAGATTTATCAGAAAGATGTGAACAAATTCTAAATGAAGCTATGAAATGGGCCCCTGATAGTACGCATTCTCATCTATTGGTATATTCATTATTCATTGTTATATACATATTATATCTAGTAATAGATTGATTGTGATTGGATAATTGATACAGTAATTACATGATAGATATCGATATATAGATATAATCATGATGATATTTTGTATACAGGAACATGTAGCAAATAATGGTATAATTCCTACTCAAAATGGATTGGATCTTCCCTTGGAAGTAATGAAAGGAACAGATAAAGATAGTAGTCTATACATATCTACTCTACATTCAAGAAGTTTATATCTTGGAAAGGTACGGTACATGATGATTATTGGAAAGTACGGTAAATATGAAAGTATTGATTTGTAGGTGAAAGGAATGTTGGCTCTTCTATCTTCATTAGATGAAAAAGATGGAGAGAAATTATTGATTACGAGATTAGAGTCATCATTAGAAAAGGCTATAGAGTCTGGTATCAATTAGGATTACTGTAATTATATTATGATATGAATGATTATAGGTGATGAAGGTGAAATGAATGAATCCATTATGATGTTAACTGCTTTATTTGTATCATTGAAAGGTGTACTGTATCTTGTATTGATTGATTTGGAATAATCGATATGATTCTAGATACAAAAGATAGTCTTCTATCAATACTAACCCGTATTCCTCTTCTATCATTCACTGCATCTACACTGAAATTGTGTGTACTCTCATGGAGTTGGATATTGGCAGCTAAAGAAGGAATCATTGTTAGGGTATGGTATCTATCGATTGATTGATTGATTGTATTGATTGATTGATTGATTGTATTGATTGATCGATTGTAGTTCCTTCAAGAGATGTCATCAACATGGACTCGTTGTGCACGTGAGAGATATGGATTATTCAGTGAAGATGATGATATACCATCTCCATTATCTCAGACTATTCATTCATCGAGAGAACATCCTAATCTTGAACCTCATTCTATATGGATTAAGGTATCAATCATTCTCTTCATCTATAATACATTATATGATATCATTTGAGTTCCTAGTTGAAAGAGTTGAAGTGGCTAAATATTGTTCACGTGAACAATTAGATATGTTAGAGATGATGTTTGTTCAATCTCTATCTCTTTTCGTTGGAAAACCTCTTATAAAGAATAATAATCGATTATTATTCTTACCATCTAATGGAGGAACTACTAATGATGGTATGTCATTATCATGATTTGTTTATACTAATCAATCAATATATCTACAGTACAAATGACTAGGCATGTATCATCAGTTGGAGTTCGATTCAAATTGCTCACTTGTGTACTATCAATGCTTCAGGTATACTGTATCTGGTATACTGTAGGTACAGTATGATATTGATTCATGATTCAGGGTGAATCGAGTCAATCTCGTGTATCATATAATGTATTGAGACAAAGAGTTTATTCGAGTGCACTTCATTATTTCTCGTTAGTCTATTCAATCAATAATACCATATCATATTATCGATTGATCATAGATTACCTCCTCAAGGACCAATTCAATCTCCATCTCAACTTCGTTCTGATATTCGTAGTTTACTCACATTCTGGCAGACTCTCTATGCTGATGCTAAGTATATCAAGAAAGAGACATCTACAGTACTCAATGGTATCATTTATTTTTAATTAATCAATAGATCATAAATTATTGATTGATTGATTGTAGAGAATGATTCTCATCTTGCTTTGAGTCTACCCACATATGGTGCAGGATCATATACTGATTCATTGAGTAATAAGTAAGTAAATTGAATGATATTATAATGATGATAATGATATCGTATAGAGCAAGTGTACAGACATGGCATGCAGCAGCTCAATCTAACTCTTATGCTAATACATTGACTATAGTTAGTAGTCATAAACAGAACTCTACGTTATCTCGAAATGGAGGGGAATCAAGAACTAAAATGGATACAGATGCTGGAATTGAACAAGAAAAAGTTATTAAAATGTATTTGAAGAAGAGAAATCTACTACTTCTACTTATTGTATGTTATCGATTGATTAATATTGATTAGTATTGATTGATTGAAGGGAAATGAAATGGAACGATTGAATGCATGGTTGAATCCATTAGGAGAAATTGGTGAAGAAGGATTAATAGCTGTTGAACAGTGGATGAAGAGTACTCTTGTTGGTTAGTTTATTATATTATCAATTGAATTCAATGAATGAATGAATGATAGATGCACGAACAGAACAGAAAGTATTAAAAGAGAATGGAAGATTAGCATGGGAGATATCACCAGAATTGGCTATATCATTGCCTCCAAGGTACATATTCCATCCATTACCTTTCATTCAATCAATCAATAAATTGAATAGATTCCGTGGTTGTACATCAATGCGTTCATCAATAGAAGTTCTTGTCCGTAGTAATCCAGATTGTGTATGCCATCTACCCGAAGCTCTTCCATATTTCCTTGCTGATAACTCTGTATTTGAGACTTGTGAGGTAATCAATAGATCATATCATATACCGTATCCTTCATGATATTTCATATAGATGTCTCATGTATTAACATGGGCTCCATGTTCTCCAGTCATGGCTTTATCTCTTCTAACTCCTCGTCAATATCCTCTTCATCCTTCTACTGTACAATATTCTGTTAATGTATTACGATCTTATTCTCCACAGGTAATCAATATTCATCCAATCAATCAATCAATCAATATCTCTATCATTCAGGTTCTTCTCCTCTACATTCCTCAATTAGTTCAAGCAATCAGACATGATTCAGTAAGTGATCTTTGATCTCTTCATATATTGATACCGTATCCTTCTCTAGATGGGTTATGTATCTGATCTACTTGTATGGTTAGCTGGTCATTCTCAATTACTTGCACATCAATTATTATGGAATATGCATACTAATATGTATACAGATGAAGATAGTAAATGTAAAGATCCTGTTCTATTTGATCCACTCAATGAAATCACTAGAAAGGTAATCAATCATTTATCAATTCATCTTTGATCTTTGATCTTTGATCTTTAGATTGTCTCCCAATTCGAAGGAGACGCTAAATCCTTCTATGATAGTGAATTCGATCTATTCCGTAAACTAACTTCAATATCTGGAACAATCAAACCATATCCAAAAGGAGATGCAAGGAAGAAAGCTTGTCTCACTGCATTGGCTCAAGTTAATATTCAAACTGTATCTTATCTACCATCTAATCCTGAAGCTATTCTACTTGATATTGATTATTCCAGTGGAACTCCTATGCAGAGGTACGGTATATTTATCGATTGATTAATTAGGGATATTGTTAAATGATTATGTATTCAGTGCAGCGAAAGCTCCATTCTTAGCTCGATTCAAAGTTCGTAGGTGTGAAGTGGATGAATTAGAAGCAATGGGATTAGCTGCTCATAATTCCAGTTTGTATCATATATGATCATTCTCTCATCTAAAAATATATTTATAGAGAAGGATCTACTCTCTGAACTAAGGAATTCCAATAATCAAGAAAATGCGAAACATATTGCATGGCAAGCTGCTATATTCAAGGTATGATAGAAGTGAGATAAAATCGATAAGTTGAATACAATATGATTACAGTATGATTAGAGTATTGATTGTAGGTTGGAGATGATGTGAGACAAGATATGTTAGCTCTCCAATTAATGCATTTGATGAGAAATGCATGGACTGCATTGGGTATTGATGTATCTGTATTCCCTTATCGAGTTAGTTTAACTATTATTGATCTTCTAATCAATCAATAATTAATTATATTCAGGTAGTAGCTACATCTCCTGGTTGTGGAGTCATTGAATGTGTTCCCAATTCAAAGAGCAGAGATCAATTGGGGCGACAAACTGATTTCGGTATACTGTAGTATTGTATATTGAATATTGATTATTGATTGATTATAGGTTTATATGAATACTTCAAGACAACATATGGTGACGAATCATCAGAATCATTCCTTAGAGCAAGAAAGAACTTTGTTCGATCAATGGCTGCTTATTCAGTATTCTCATTCCTATTACAGGTATACTGTAGTCTATCGATTATATTGATTGATTGATTGTAGGTGAAAGATCGTCACAATGGAAATATAATGATTGATTTGGATGGAAATATTATTCATATTGGTATTGATTAATATAACTTTTCTTCTTATTTTGTGATATTAATTATAGACTTTGGATTTATGTTTGAATCATCTCCTGGAGGAAATCTTGGATTTGAACCAGATTTCAAATTAAGTGAAGAGATGGTTGCTATTATGGGAGGAAAGATGGAAGCTGAACCTTTTAAACTATTTGCTTCTCTTTGTGTACAAGCTTATCTTGCTGTTAGACCTCATCATAAGGTTATCGATTTATTCACTCATTAGAGATTATGAATATTGATTGATTCAGGCATTTGTATCCTTGGTATCTCTTATGTTGGATACAAGTCTTCCTTGTTTCAGAGGAAAAACTATTCAACAATTGAGACAAAGGTTTGTTCATTGATCTATCGATTGATTCAACCAATCAATAATCATTAAGATTTGCACCTGAGCTATCAGAAAGGGACGCAGCGAAGTATATGCAGACAGTGATTACAAATTGTTTCATGAATATTCGATCGAAGATGTACGATCAATTACAGTATCTACAGAACGATATTCCATATTAGATAGACATTTTATTGATTACTTTTGTATTTAATAAGTATTAACTTTTATACCACGCATAATTTATTGTATAGATATTTCGAATAGAAATGAGATATAAGTTGATAACTAGTTACAATATTATATTGGTAGATTGATAAGAAATACATTCCTATGTTCATTTGATAAGATAATATCATCATTATATTTATTAATAAAAATAATAATTAACAATTTTGAAGGAAAACACAATCAAATAAATAAGCTAAACAATTTTGTATTTATTATGTCTTGCTATGTACATGTTTCCTGTTGTTTCTAGCTCTCTACTTCTCTCCCTCTTCCTCTCCCTCTCCCTCTCCCTCTCCCTCTCCCTCTTCCTCTTTCCTATGCTGGTTGCTATTCACAACGTGATACACTCTTCATTCCTCTCTTCATTATTGATTCTCTTCTTATTCTCTCCTTATACATCCTTGCATATATTACACTATTTCATTGATTGACAAAACGATGATGGAGGTCTATTCACGATATGAGTCAAATGATAGACACCACACTCACTCTTTGGCCCAGACTACTCTCCCTCTTCCTCTCTCTCCCTCTCCCTCTTCCTCTCCCTCTCTCCCCCTCTCCCTCTTCCTCTCCCTCTCCCTCTCTCCCTCTTTCTCTCTCCCTCTCCCTCTCCCTCTCTCATCCCGTCTGCATGCGGCATGCTTTCTCCCTTGCACACATTTCTTCTCTTCTTTCACTCCTATCATCTCTTCTTCTTCTTCTTCAATGTATATATCATTATAGATGCAATCTATATCAGTTGTATGTCCTTATTGTTCTTTATCTCATCTAAATACTCCTGAACAATTAGTATCACATTTATCAAGTTGTCATCATGAACCTATTGTACTTCAATCAAGACATTTCATCAATAGAATACAATTCGAGGTTTATTCATTTCACTTTCCATTCTCTTTATATTCTATTGAATAGGAATGGTTATCCCATGTAGAGGAATCAAGACACGACTCTTCATCTCTCATTTCATCTCCATTATGGGAAGATAATACCACTCAAGATGATGTATGATATTATAATATTCTTTCCCATATCTTTGATTCGTTGTATTATAAGTACATAAGAATGAAAGATCTAAACGATATCAATGAGAAGTAGATTGATATGCTTAATTAAAGGAATATTATATTCTATGTGGGAGACATTCAATTGAATCAAGTAAAAGGAGGAAAGTAGATCAAAATGGAAATATCCCACAACCATCTACTACTCTTTCATGCCCTGCTTTTGTTCATATTAAACATGAACATAATGGGTAAGTCAATCTATAATAAAATGATTATATTGCTTATTGATTGCAGTTGTGTGAACATTGTATTTTGTTTGGATCATATCTATGTAGATGAAGATGTTCATATAGATGAAGCATCTACTTCATATCTTAAGAATCGACCAATGAAAAGAGGAATTTCATCATTGAATGAATCTCATCAATCTTCTTTATCATATTCAATAGTTAGTCAATACCATAATCTCCCCTAATATATTGATTGATTTAGATTTTATCTCAAAATGTTGACTTTTCACCTATGAATGCTCTAATTTCAAGTCGTCTTGATAATACAGCTATGCAGCTGAAAAAGATTACTAAGGTATCGTTGATACAGTAAAGATATCGATTATATGAATCTACCGTATTCTTTTAGGTCCTAGCTCAATTAGCCGTTGATATAGGAGTGTGTGATACACGATCTCATTAGCTTTGCCATCTTATCTTTCTCCTTTATCTCTTTCACCTATCAATCGATCTCATTCATTCACATCTAGTCCGAACACATCCAAATAAGGGGTTTTCTTCATTCATCCCAGTTACCATACATTTACCTTCCCAATGATCTTCACACTAATGAAATATCGTACAATATCATTTCATGAATAAATATATATTGAAAAAAAGTTGATACATACAACAATATTAAAATAAAAATAATCGAATTTATTTTCAAGTACAATCAATCAATAAAATCTTTTGAAAGTACCGTATTCAAATATGCAGCATGCACATCATTTGTAAATTTGAGCGTTATTGATTCAATTTTCTCTAGCTGCAGCTGCAGGATTAAATTAAATAGTGTTATTTCTCTTCGGCATATTGATGACGATTCTCTGTTTAAATGTTTGACGTACTTTACACGCTTTCTCTAAATAATTTTTGCTCAATATATTCTGCGCAAGGAATGTTATCCGATCCTGTAAGTTGTTTTAACATTTTCTCCTTTCGTTATAAATTGTTGAGAATTCGCAGATGTCAAAGTTTTATGTTAAGTTTATAAGCCTTTTATCCTTTATTACATGTTTTTTTTGCTGTAGACTAAGTAATTAATTTTCGCTCCGCGTTACAACGATCTATTTTTCTTAAATAAAATCTAGAAATGAATCAGTTCAAGCCATCCTTGAATTAAGTGTATCTATATGGGATTCTGATAAAAAATATGTGGTTATAGTTTATATTTTAATTATTATCCTTGCCTTGTTTCATCATTCTCTTGTTATGTTTTATTTATTTGTTAGACGTTCGCTCGAGATATTAACTTCGTACAAGAACTATGGATCCATCGATATGGGGGGACCATTAAATCTTATCAAGAAACCTTGAATAGCTCAAATGATAGTAGGAAAGGTACATTTTGTGTTGGTAACATAACTGAATATTTTATTTACAGTATGTCATTATGTGGTACAAGCTGTGTCTAATAGTGTCAAGATGCAAAGGAAAATAGCAAAGGAGAAAGTACACAGTTTGTCCTTCAATATAATACACTTGTCAATGAATTGTTTCTAGTGTTAGCTCTTATCGAATCTAGGAAGAAGTCTATTATTCATATAAAATGTCTAATGGAGTCCATTAATAATAAAATCACTAGCAATCAATTGACGTAAGACGTAAGATGGTCGATGTAACTGAATTAATATATTTTTGAAGATATATGTGGAATGTTGTGGAACATCGGGAAGTATTGGATCATTTGTCAATCAAATGGGAAGATATGGCTTTACAAGCATTCTTCGAAGAATTTCCCGATGGAGTTTGTTTTTATCTTGTTTAAATTGGACTAAAATGGTATTTCACATATTGCCCGAAACACCATGGGGCATATTATTAGCTAACTTATATATATATATATATATATATATATATATATATATATATATATATATATATATATATATATATATATATATATATATATATATATTTTAAAATTTACATTTAAAGTGCATGCAAACCTATACTTGTACATCTTAAGTTAATAATTAATTACTAATGTAACGTACATAAGTGATATGTATGCACGGTTTTAATATAGCTTGTAAAATAGTACTATAAATTAATCAATAATCTGTGACATTATTAATTTAATTTGAGGATCCATATGATAATGATAGCTCATTTGATGAGAAATATGGAAGATCAAAGAGTGATCTATCAGTGAGTCAATATAATGTCCATCTTCTATCATTTATTATATTTCAGGTCATATGCATGCAAAGTCTCCCTTTTGCATTCGATAAGTTGAAAACACTTAAAAAGAGTAATCAAACACTACTTGACCAAGGTAATTCAACTCCGTCTAAAAGAATATGCAATTGAAATAATTTGGGAAATCTATCACATGAGTTTTCTTAGTCAAAGGGTCACAATCATTATTGATACGAATTGAAATTATATTACGGAAATATTTTGAAATACTTAAACAGTTAGTATTCAAAAGTTAGTCAAGATACGCATAAGTACCGTTCTTACAGTACATAATCTTGAACGAGAAGAACGAAAGATGTCTAGATCAATAAGTGATCGATCGATTAGTCTAACTACGTATTCTACATCTACTGTATATTTCTCAATTCCTGCACAGCATCGAAATAGAAGCTTTCGTCTGATTCACAATTATTGATTACCTGTGCCAGGTATTTTGATTGCGCCTTCTTTCATTAATTAAAACTATAACTTTACCTGAATTATAATTAAAATCTGAGCAAATCAAGCTATACAAAGTAAAATAAGAGGCTTTAAGATATTAATGATATTGATTATAGTATGGCACGCATGCATGCCCAAGCTAAGATGCATATCTGTGAGTGTTTTACATCGTCGTTTAATTAACAACGTCTCCACAATATTATTTATCAAACATTTTTCTGTGAAAATATCATTTCTGTACATTACGAATCAATCATGTTGAACAACAAATTCATGTCTAATAACAATGTATTAAAAGAGATTAATATGAATGTACTATAGTATATACAAGGTATTGCGAAGACACAATGATACAAGTATGGATGGTTACTATCAATGACAGTGTGTCAAATGGATCAACCCGACCATATAAGATGTCAAATACAAGGAAATGATGGTATGACCATCCAAATGAAAGTATTAATATGATGACTAGACTAATATTGTATACACTATCATAGTATTACTATCTATGCACTCGTTTCTGTTACTGTACTAATGGTATCAAGATCTTTCTTTGGTTTTCTTAGTTCAACTGGAACTAATCGTCTGTATGCAACAATCCAAGTTGCAACTGTCAATAATAGAAGGGCTATATTAATAGCCCATGTGGCTTGTGGTCCCCAATGGGAGAAAGTTGATGACATAATCAATGGTCCGAGTATACGAGCTATACTTCCAACTGCTTGATTCACACCTTGCATTGTTCCCTATAATGGATCGATAATATATTGAACAATCAATATATTCTGTCCAACCTGTGGTCCATTTCCAAGTACTCGACTGTATAGTGCTTGGAGTGAGTTATTCAGCATTGGAATGGCAATACCGTATATTAGAGCATATGCTGAGTAGTACAACCACAAATTAAGTGGCGGTAACATCTCACACCATTCCCAATTGTGTGTTCCTGTAATATAATCCATTGGAATATGGTAATGTCTATTCATATTTACGTACCATTTCCAATGAATCTTGTACAATCAACATTTCCTGGTAGGAAAGGCCATGGCATTGTGACTGAATAGAATGCAAGAAGACCAACTATGGCGATCATGCAATTGCTTCTTTCACTCACCCTATAATGAATCATATTCATTATGTTATGCTTGATAGTGATATTGTATCGTACCATTTGGTGTAATTAGTGAATGCATATATGAGAAAGTTGGCAATAGTTAATCCTCCAACAATAGTTTGTGTGTATGTATTCATTTGTAATGCATCAGCATTAGTGAAGTTAAACATGATCTCTGTGAATGGAGCTCCAATACTGTAATGGGCGTGTCATTCCATGATTGGTTCTTCATGAATACCTCTCTACATTTGATGTGGCTAACATTCGAATTGCACGTGTTCCCATACATATAATAACAGCTAATAGATCCATTCTCAATACGATCTTTGGTGGAGGTGGAACTATTGTTTCCATATCATCCTAAATATTATTACACTTTAATTGGCCAAACATACAGTATATGTACATACGTTTTCACAATAGTCCATCTTAATGATATTAGCTCTCGATGTAATAGTCGGTACGACCTTGTGCTCAGATTTGGGTTCCAGCTCATCATCAAGATAGAAGTGCACATATGGAACACTCAAATATAGGCTATTGGATTACTGTAGATTGATTGAGTAATGACTCACGTTGCTATATTGATGATAAGAGCAAGGATAGCTGGTGCTGTGTATTGAGAGATATTCATTAATCCAAAATCAAATCCATCAGGACCCATCCAATTGAATCCTAATTGTACAGCAGGACCAATAGTAAGTCCAACTAAAGCAGCACCTCCTGATGATGCTAATGCCCTTGCTCTATCTCTTCCCATACTATTATATGCTACCAAAGCTCGAAAACAACCACGATTGCCTTGAATGATGATAATGATTGATTGGTTGGTGTTGATAGGAAAGTGGGATAGACAAACCTGATCCAGCGCCAGACATAAAACGGGAGATTATGATCGCATATGGAATCAATGGTACACTTATACTACCCAATAGAAGATACAGAACATTTCCTAATGCAGACATTCCAATCGATAAATATACAGGAGGAAGAATACGTCCCACTCTGTAACAAACAGTATTATCAATCAACAATGAACAAGTATGAATATTTACTTATTGGACCAGTATCCAAATACAGGTGCAGCTAATGCTTCTCCTACTCCTGATATCGCCATTATTATACCAACAAATGTGGTTCCCAGTGTCGGGTCAATCTAAAACGAAAAAAATCAATGCGAATCAATTGATCGATCGATAATTATCCGAATTACTTTTTGTAGATAAGGCCAGAAACTCCACATGTAGAACGAAAATTGTAATGAATCGACAAATGTGAATATTGAGATAACATGTACATTCTTCCAATAGGTCGTACCCTCCATTTCTTCGTACTGAAATTGATAAAAATAGTACTAAATCAGTAAGCCAATAACTTACAGACATGGTGGTACTACTTTCAGAAAAAAAATAAAAGCGGTTAAGAAAATGTGTGGCCGAATGGTTAGTAAAAAAGGGTTGAATGAAAGATAGAACCGAACCTTTACCATGGCGAATGAAATAGATCTTGAATGTTCAACTAACGATATCACCTATCTCTATCTCTATCACTTATCACCATCATCTAACGCCTTTTCAGTCACTTATATACTGTGCGTCCATTCAACCAATATAATCTTACGATCTACTTCGAAACTTTTAGGGAGTTCTCTCATTTGCCCAACCATTGAGTTAAAAGATTTTTTTCGGTATAAAGTGTGAGTATTATGATAAGGTTGATAGGTTCGATATAGATATGCTAGTTGGATGTAGGGTAGAATTGATTAGAGGTAGAAATATGTGTTAGCAATAGAGAAGTTAATAGACTAGTTATGAGTTTAGTAAAAGTGAGAAGAGTTATGAACACATTCAATAGACTCTTTTATTGTTATATTGAATGTTGTCATTGATTGGGTGACAATTAGGTTAGAGAGACAAGATAATTATAATAATATGGATGTGAATGATAGAAGGTTTGTTGGTATGAATGACTCTTTTATATCCAACATGGTTTAGTGGGAGGGATTCATATGGTTTAACTCTATCATTATTGGTCTCAATACGGTCCTCATTTGATTCTTTGTGTTCATTATTCCCTTTGGTAGAATAGATAGACACCCTTTCATATAATCCGTATGACTCATATTCTCTCTACTTCTTCTATACTATTCTATATATTCATTCTATCTCTATTCATAACTCCATTCTAGTCATTCATATATCAATATCATTTATTTATCTCAGATGGAACAGTCATGGAGCACATGTCTTCCAGTCGATGTCATTTAGGTATACGGTATTCAAATGTTTTCTATTTATTCTTTCATCAATAAGAGCTTACGAGTTGTTGATATGTAGGAAAAAATTATCATAATGATCGGTAGTTGATCTATTTCTATGAATTCATAATACATATTATGTTTAATATGCAAAACACTGTTCAGGAATAAATTAAATTATCATATGTAATTCACTTATAGTGATATCACTTTTTCTTGGATTATCTTGGTTTAATTAAATTGTTTTTATGTACATTCTTTAATTTTATTTCAAAGAAATATTGACGTTAGGAAACGATTAATATTTAATAATTAATTAGACAATTGAAAGCCGTGGTGTGGATACAGTACTTCTGTGGTTGATATGAGAAACGTCGATAATTTGAGTGCACTCTCTTGAGCCATGCATGCATGCCCTTTTGTGTGCACACTTGTGCTCTGTTTCTTTGTCTTCCCCGTCCTAGGAAGTGGTTGTATTATCTTTATAATTGTTCCATGTTATCAATTGGTGATTATAGATTGTGTTTTATAATGGATGATGATGATGAGACATGGTTAACTCCTGGATTGTCAAGTACAAAAGGAACTCAAAGTGATGTTGATTCATGGTTGAATACATCTTCATCTATTGATTTCGCTGTACGATCAGCATTATCTCGAAAGTTGAGAACATATACGGAAAAGAAAGGTTGGAATAGATTAGAATGAATAGTTTATTGTATTAGAGTGATTTGTGGTGTGTGGGTGAATGAATGCATGAGCTTCATTACTATAGTTAACTTGTCTTCATTCACATCATTCTATTGCTTATTGCCTTGATTGATCCCTTCACTCACTACTTATCCTCCATCACTATACTACTCTTCTGATTGAGAGTAGTCACTTGGCACAGCTGACTCTTTCCATTCCTTGTATTCATTATCTAGCTCGTCGTCGCCAACTTCGTTCAGCTTCAACAGTATCATTAGAATCAGTATCAGAAGAAACACTAAAGACAAGTGTGGAAGAAGGAGGAATAGATCAAGAAGATAGTTGTATTGTATCATCATTCAATCCATTCTGTACTTCATCACCAATGATGGATGAAGATCTTATATCGACTCAATCATTGGATGTATCATCGATCAATAAGAGTGGACCAATTGAAATGGATGAATTCAATCGATTAGAAGATGAAGTTATCAATCTATCTCTTCATCATAATCATTCATTTGAAGAGGATGAAGATGAATTCTATGATGCTGAATCTGATTTTGATGAAGAAAAGGAAGAAGATATAGATACAGTTGGTGAGTGTTGTTGTATATCTATATGATTATCAATCCCTAGCTTTGCTTCATCTTCACTTCAATTACTCAAATTCATGGTATTAGTAGTTGTTGTGATAATGTGTTTTGTGGGGTGAAATATTATTTGAATAAGTGTCGTTTCATAATAGTGTCAATTTAATATTAAGTGGTTTTGTGCACGTCAAAAGCATCCATATTCAGTGAAGAAAAGCATGAACAATATTGACTATGCGAGATGTACACTTTGCATCATTCGTACCACACATAAGCATATATCATAAGATGTTTCTAATTGGTAATTGATTTTATTATAGTATCGAATGTTCGATCTAAAGAACTAGAAAGTGTGAATGAAGAACCATTGATTGTTAATAGATCTAGACAACAGGTATGAACTCTTTAACTATTAGTCTATACTCTTTACTATCTATTTATATACTATGAATGAATTGATGATGTATATATTGTAGAGTCAATTAATAATAACTCCTCGATCGGCATCAGTATCTCCTCGTACTCCAAAAACATCTTCCTCTTCATTATATGCTTCTGTACATTCATCTCCTCATCCTACAGTACCTTTTTATCTTTTTTTTAAAATGGTTTTGTAGAGATTAAAAGGTCATTTGCACAATGATCTCAATGTCAGTAGAAGAGAAAAATAGTTGATAGATAGTATGGGAAAGATCATACATCACACTATCTGAGAAAATTCAACAACTGGTACATTTTTTGGTATCGACGAAAAATGGATTTTTTTGTTTTATGTATGATAATTACAGGCTCCATGAGTGAAGTTCACTGGTACTTGGAAATTCCTTCCAATTGAAAATTCGCTTCAGGGGGTGACCACACAACGATTTGGCGCCTTTTCCTAAAAGGTTTATTTCGAATCCAATCGATTCGCGAGTGGGTGCAGTCGACTCCTTGGCTAATTCTAAGAAACTATTGTCAAGGAGAGTTTTTTGATCAACGGTCAACGAAGGCTGGAAATGATAATTTTAGGGAAAAAAATTTACATTAAATTAATTCTCACTATTTTCTCATAGCCCAGGTAATTTCTTTATTTGCTCAATATCTTCTACACATTATATTACACCTTTAGTTTAAAATTGATATTTTTTAAAAAAGGTGAAATTTGTAAACGAATCGTTTTTGTAACGACAAACTGAATTGTGGTGTGCTCCTACAGTAATCCCTAATTAGTTAATTTGGTTTTTTCGCTAGTTTTAAGCATATTTTCTGCGCTTTTCTTTACAATGTTGGATGTATATGATTATTCTGCACCATCGGAGGGCAACTGCACGGTATATGTTTTAGTTACATTACTGATCGTACTTGTACTGTAAATTTTACTCACTTTCGTATCCGAACCAGCTTGCGAACTTGTTACCATAGTCATGTCATTCCGTACTTTTTCTTCTCGGTTTTATAGACTGATCAGAGAATTTTAGAGAACACGTAAATTATAGTACACGTACAGTACAAGTACGATCAGTAATGTAATCACCAGATATACCGTGCAGTTGCACTCCGATGGTGCAGAATAATCATATACCTCTAACATTGTAAAGAAAAGCGCTGAATATATGCTTAAAACTAGCGAAAAAACAAATTAGTAACTGATTAGGGATTACTGTAGGAGCACACCACAATTCAGTTTGTCGTTACAAAAACGATTCGATTACAAATTTCACCTTTTTTAGAAATTATCAATTTTAAACTAAAGGTGTAATATAATGTGTAGAAGATATTGAGCAAATAAAAAAATTACCTCGGCTATGGGAAAAAAAATAGTGAGAATTAATTTAATGTAAATTTTTTTCCGAAAATTCCCATTTCCAGCCTTCGTTGACCGTTGATCAAAAAACTCTCCTTGACAATAGTTTCTTAGAATTAGCCAAGGAGTCGACTGCACCCACTCACGAATCGATTGGATTCGAAATAAACCTTTTAGGAAAAGGCGCCAAATCGTTGTGTGGTCACCCCCTGAAGCGAATTTTCAATTGGAAGGAATTTCCAAGTACCAGTGAACTTCACTCATGGAGCCTGTAATTATCATACATAAAACAAAAAAATCCATTTTTCGTCGATACCGCACCTATGTGCATTTTCTAAGACATAGTGTTATACGAGATCAATTTATCTTATAATTTATCTCACTCATCATTTTTTTCTGTAAAAAAAATGAAAGGATGGTGAGTGTAACTTAACTGTTTTCAAATGTTATAAACAATGATCAAAATACGTTGTGTTAGTTGGTTTTGGTGTTAACTGCATTTTGCAAGATTTAATATAGAAAAGGGTTGAATGTTTCGGCTATTTAAATTAATAATATAATATTAATAGATGTACAGGTATAGGTTTGCATGCACTTTAAATGCAAAATTTTAAAAAAAACTGACCTGTAGCTAACAATGCGCTATATGGTGTTTGTATATATAGGGACCGCATTGTGATAATTTCGAAAGTACAGTAAAATTATATTTTTATCATTTTTCGACGTAATCGATGATGCCGATTCTAATGGAAAACAAGAATAAACACAAAAATAAATTTTAATAATAGAAAACTGTGCTTAATTAATAGTCGCTTATGTTAGGAAAACTATAGTATATCACGTTGGAGTTGTGTCATGCGGTGGGTCACGTGATATATTTATTCTGTCGAAAATCGATTAGTTGATTATTTTTTGCATTTTAACGCTTTCCATAGTGTAAAGATATTGTTCAGACCATCATAAAACAACAACAGACGCTTTCTTCATTAAATAAATGCTTTATTTCACAAAAATCATCGTAATGGTCGACTTCGTATCGCAGCATGTTTCTCAAATTCCACAACCGATACAGCATCAAACGTGATACCAGGTTGAAGCCTAGTACCTGACGGTTCGAATGCTGAATTGCTCGTGATTGGTACACTTCAAAAATTGAGGAAATATCGATCATAAATACAAAAGATTAGCGAAAAAAACGGAATCGACTTCGTTTAGAGGCATTTATGGACAAGTTACACAGCCTACCCAACATCAACCATAATATTAAGAGGAAGACTAGGGCTAGGAGAAACGTATAATATATAGGTTGTTCATAATGGAGTTCAATAATAGAAGATATAGCGAAAATAAGTGGAAGAAATTTGCGAAAAAAGGGGAATCGACTTCGTTTAGAGGCATTTATGGACCACTTACACAGCCTACCCAGCATCAACCATAATATTAAGAGGAAGACTAGGGTCAGGAGAAACGTATAATATATAGGTTGTTCATAATGGAGTTCAATAATAGAAGATATAGCGAAAATAAGTGGAAGAAATTTGCGGAAAACGGGGAATCAACGGCATTTCGAGGTCTACACAAACTATATAGCGTCAAACGTAGTACTATGATGAAGCCTGTTTCAGGCGCATCGAGATATGTGTAAATCGCAGTAAATTTATCTATAAAATTAAGAAAGATTGGGTCAAAACAAAAAATAGTTAGAAATAAATTTGGAACCGCATCCGTGAAATAGGCATCCATACAAAAACACAGAAAGAACCACACGCTGCTCTTGCTATGTATATAATATGTTTTTTTTAGATAAATTCAAGTCGTGTAGAGAAGATATCAAATGATATAACAAGCACTCCCGTTAATAGAAGAATATCAAATGATAAACCTAAGGTGAGGTGTTTTGTGTTGTGCTCAGATGTTATTAATGAAGAGTTGAATGAATACTTTGACCTATTGTCTAAGTGTTCCATTAGAATGGATATTTGATGAATACGGTTTGATCTTTGTATAGAATGGATCGAAAGTATCATAGAGATAGATATAGATAGTGTGGGTGTTAGATTGATCTTCTATCACGATATCTGTTACACTCTTACTATCTTAGTCACATGAGAGTAGTTTGATGATAATGATTGTATAGTTACAGAATGGAATGTCTGTATCAATGCATATTCCAAGTAATCATATTCCTCCATCACGAATGAATGGAAGAATCATATCACCATCACAAAGAATCATTCCTATTTCTAATAATGATAAAGGAAAGAAAGTTAATCTTCATGAAGATTTAGCTAGAATTCAAGATCTTGCTAGAGAACAAGAAGAAGGTAATAGCCACTTTTATTCTCTTATCCGTTTTATTGTGATAGTGGTGTTTAGTGTTATTAGGGTTATTAAATAGTATAAATTAAGCATTACGTCGTGAAGTAATGGGAAGTTCATCTTCATCTCATAATGATATATCAATGAATGGAGATAACTCTACTGGTTTGTTTCATTTCATTTTTATCATTATGTCATGTGGTGATATTGGAAGTTGGAAGTAATTCTGTATTGTAATATCGTAGAATCCTAAATCTTCCATATAACATTATATCAATCGATATAAAATAGATATTGTAATATAAATGGATGAATTGATTGTTTATTCAGATGGTCGACCTCTTCCCAATAGTAAATCTGTTGAATGTATAAAGAAGACTGGAATTGCTGTATCTGTAAGCTATCTTTTTGGAAATAATGAAATGATATGGTTATGTGATTCAATAGAGCGTATTGTAAAATGTTTAATATCCGTAGTTTAGCTGCCCAGCTTTAACTTTTTTTTCTTTTTTAATGTTAAAATTGATTGATTATTGATGTTTAATTCTTTGATACACATAGGTTACGGTATTCAATTTAATGAATAGAGACATAAACTAGGTATAATATTCTATTGTGATAACGTGACTACTATTGGATATAGTTATATTGAACTTCCTTGTCTTCACTGATACTATCGATACCATTTAACACTTGCTTCATTAGTAGTCTCAAAAGTTTTCTTAGTGAAACAGTTAAGATCAAATAATGTTATATTATAATTCTATCTGATAGAATTATAATATAACATCATACATTGCCATACCCTCGCTGTGCGAGGATTGACCCACTATATAAAGCCAATTTTAGGCCACTTGATAAAAAAGGGAAGCTAAAAATGACGATTTTAAGCAAAAATAACGAATTTTGTGCATCAACCCACCCTATTTCGACAATTGACCCACTATATAAACATAGACGGCGAGGGTACCGAAAATGTATGTTCTATCTAAATATATTATAATTGTAGCGTTTACCAACTCCATCTCGTCGTGTCATTCCTATTAGATCTCGTCCATCTACATTGAATTCTTCTAATTCTGTGTAAGTATTATCATTCATCTATTCATATTCTAATCAATATATCTATCTATCTATCTATATCTTTAGTACTCGTGGAACACAAACAGGTAGTTGTTTATTTCCAAATGTATTGATTATGTTATTATGAGTGATTATGATTAATATTGCTGATATTGATTGATCCTTATTTGATTGAGTGGAGATCTCTTCTATTCTATTAAAACGCATTCTCCCTAACAGCGGAGGGGTGTCTGTGGGGGCATGGCACAATGTTTCAAAATCATCCTAGGTGACTCATATTTGATGATTGAAGTCCCTAGGGGCGGCATACACTTTAGCCAAAAAATTACCCAAATTATCGATTTTTGATTTACCAAAAGTCGAAAAATCAAAATGTGATTTCCATGGCATGTTATATACCATTCGATAGAGGATCGAAAGTTATATAAGAATACCAAGTTTCATAAGTTTTCATAACTCCATGTTCGAGAAAAATCCAATTATCCGAATTTTGACAAGATTTTTTTGTTTTGATCTCATGGCTTACTATGTTACCATTATTTCCTTTTTTTTATATTTTTGATATGTTGTGTGAAAATGAATGGGCTATCCGAATATCACACTTATTTGGACCTGCTACAAGGCAGTCATAGTGATATGAAGTGAAATCTAACCCCATTCTAACGCCCGAACGCCGACGCAGGTTCGAATCCGGGTCCGAGCTTAAATTTTTGCAAATTTTTTTTCGCCTCAAATATGATTTTAAATTATATTTTCATGTGATTCACCGTCTTTTCACTAATGTATTTTTTTTTATTCGATAAACCTTTATCGTACCACACTTGTGACATAGTTATACATACTCTGTAGCAATACGAAAAAAAATCAAACAAACCAATCGATAATCAAGCGAAAGTACGATGACAATACATCTTACTATTGAATGACACAAAAAGGGAATGAAACAAAGAGTAGATCATTGTCGACTTAGTATTGTACGAAATACTCACACACTTTATCAGAAATACTAAAAAATCGTATTTCTGATACGAAATCAGAAAAATGCATGGGACGAGGGAAAATAACAGTTTTTCGACAGTGATACTTTTTTAAAATGCGTTTTTTAAATTATTTTCTGTTAAAAGAGGATAAATATACAATGAAACTCTAAAAATCACAAATGTTTAAAGAATTGTAGACGAAGATCAAAGATCAAAGCATAAAGATCAGAGACCAAAGTTCAGCAATAGAACATAAACTTTTCTAAACGTCTCTAACATATGTACGAGCTTTGAAAATAAGAGATTTCATCAAAAGAGGCGCAGGAACGAGAACTACGAGGGAGAGAAAGCGCAAATTTAAGCGCACCTGATGTAACCGAGTTTACCTTAGCAGAACGTTAGCTGTGGGTCTTAAAGTAATCAGAACTAAACCAAAATTAGGAGAATAAATATATGATACTACCTGCTGATGAACCATAGTTTTAGAAGACCTGCCCTTTGAACGGTAGGATCTCAAAATCAGTCCTTCCAAAAAAATTGCCATGAGGACGAATGAAGAGCTATGACTACCAAAGATATAACTGTGGATAAACATCACTCGCCATTTGCATTATTTTGGCCCAAATTGTTTGAACGTTAGCATATCTATAAGCTGAATTTTCAGTTTTGAGGCTCAAATTCGCAGCCCATTTACAGCTTGAAATCGGAGTCAACCCTGTGCCTCTTTTGATGTAATCTCTTATTTTCAAAGCACCTATATATTTTAGAGATGTTCAGAAAAGTTTTTATTATATTGCTGAAGTTTGGTCTCTGATCTTTATACTTTGATCTATGATCTTTGTAAGAAATTTTTCAAACAATTTGCGAAAACCGAGATGATAAGTTTCATTGTAAATTTATCTTCTTTTAATAGAAAATAGCAAAAAAATGCATTTTAAAGAAATACCACTGTCGAAAAACTGTTATTTTCCCTCGTCCCATGCATTTTTCTGATTTCGTATCAGAAATACGATTTTTTAGTATTTCTGATAAAGTGTGTGAGTATTTCGCACAATACATTAGTGAAAAGACGGTGAATCACATGAAAATATAATTTAAAATCATATTTGAGGCGAAAAAAAATTTGCAAAAATTTAAGCTCGGACCCGGATTCGAACCTGCGTCGGCGTTCGGGCGTTAGAATGGGGTTAGATTTCACTTCATATCACTATGACTGCCTTGTAGCAGGTCCAAATAAGTGTGATATTCGGATAGCCCATTCATTTTCACACAACATATCAAAAATTTAAAAAAAGGAAATAGTGGTAACATAGTAAGCCATGAGATCAAAACAAAAAAATCTTGTCAAAATTCGGAAAATTGGATTTTTCTCGAACATGGAGTTATGAAAACTTATGAAACTTGGTATTCTTATATAACTTTCGATCCTCTATCGAATGGTATATAACATGCCATGGAAATCACATTTTGATTTTTCGACTTTTGGTAAATCAAAAATCGATAATTTGGGTAATTTTTTGGCTAAAGTGTATGCCGCCCCTAGGGACTTCAATCATCAAATATGAGTCACCTAGGATGATTTTGAAACATTGTGCCATGCCCCCTCCGCTCTTATGTAGAACGCGTTTTAATTATCTATATTGTATTGTCGGCTTCAAAAAAATCAATATTATGGATGAATCAATCGATATTCTTAATTTCAGTGGGGGATATTCAACATCAAGGAGATCGGAAGAGATCACGAAGTCTGGATCAATTAATCGATCGGAGAATAAAATGGAATCCGATACAGAATGTTTCTAATGATTACAGTACTCCTCATTCTAGATTATCTTTATCTTTTTATCATTAGATCAATAGATCATTTATAGTTCTTTATCTAACTATTATATATAATAATATAATGTAATATAATTATACATTTGTAATCTCCTAATACCATATATGGGTATTCATTATAAGTCGTGACATGTACATTATTGCTTCCATTCATTCATTCATTCATTCATTCAATATATACTCATATTCATTTGTGAAATTGTCACTCCTTCATTCATATAATCTCATTTTCATCCTTTCATGATTCATTTTTATTCATTCCGGTTTTATAATGTTTCATTATGTTTACAAAGAGCTAAGAATAAGTGTGAGGTGAATAAGATATAGGCATTTGCTTTAACCTTTCAATTTATTTTCATCTTTTCTTTCTAATAAAGATTGACGCTTAGTGTCTACATCTTCGTTTTCTAATATGGAAAAGGAGAGGGAGAGAGTCTCCCCTCGTATAAAGGGAGAGGGAGAGATCCAAGAGGGAGAAAGGGCAATGAGGAGGCGTTAATGAGAAGATGGATGTGAATATCAATCCACAAGGGAATAGTAACTTGAGTTGATTCATAGATTGAATAGAAGAAGTTGATATGATGACTATATTGAATAGTTGAAAGGGGGAGGAGTAGAAGAAGAAAGAGAGTAAGACTACTTTCTCCCTCTAGGGCTTCCATTCCTTCTCTCTCCCTCTCCCTCTCATCTACTCTATCCTCTTCAATTGAAGAAGGAATTGAGATGGTATATGGCGTCTCATCATTCTACACAATGTACACTAGGAGAAGAGGATACTGTAGACGACGAATATCATTCAAAAGACGAATCAATAGTTGCCCATTCCGAGTTATGTACACTCATCGACCAAAGATGCTTCTATATTCAGTAAGTTGAGTCCTTTCTTCCTTCTAGAAGGTAGTTGCCTACTCTATCTCTCCCTCCCCCCTCCTCCCTCTCCCTCTCCTTCTATTCTTATTTCATTTGATTATTCCATAATCATATCCATTATATATTAATCTCCATGACTTTCTATCTATTCCTTGTCATAACCATTCTTCACTCTATTTCACTATGTCCTATCATCACCACCTTATTCCTCCTCTACCTCTCCTTCTGTCTTCCCCCCTCTCCCTCTCCCTCTCCCTCTCCATATTCTAACCTCTCTCTCCATTTGAACAACAAATCATCTTTTTAATGACTCAATGGAGTAAAAGAGAGAAAGAAAAAGAAGGATCTCCATTGTTTAGTTACGAATCAGTAGAATACATCTTACAAAGAGTGCAACTTCTCCCCCTCTCCCTCTCCCTCTATCCCTCTCCCTTTCACCCTCTCCCTCCCCTTCTTCTTCCTCCTTCTGAGTCTTCTCATTCCATCAAAGACATTTCATTGTGTATTTGGCACTCTTCTTCAGAAAGAGGAGAATGAATGAGAGAATAGAATAGAATCATTCCAATGATGGAATAGTCAATGAACTTATCACTTTTCATTCACAAACTCTTATATCTTCACTACAAAATGGATATCAACTATGTAGTTGACACATAGATATGTATAGAGTTTCCCTCTACAATATGATTAACATGATTGTAGTTGTAAAGTGATGAAAGTTGATTAGATAATTGAAAGTATATAAGATACTCTCAGTGGTCCATCCCGTTCATGTCATTGGGAACCTCCATGGTTTCGATGTGTATTCCGATTTGCTTTCATTCCTTCTGATACATATTCACTTTATATAGAAGATCCTAGAAGTTTTGAGTGAGTTCATAATCTCTCATTCTCATTCTTATTCATTCATTCAGATATTTCTATTGTCAATGTGTTAATGATGTCGTTTGTGGTCGATTTGCCTTTGAAATGAGGTTAGAACACTTCGATTACTCGGATACAAGAGATTTGTTTAGATACGAAGCGTGTATTAGATTAGCAGCTCTTCATATGCAACAATTATCGATTGATACTAGATTATTAAAAGAAGGAAGAGTATCTTTATCTATTATGGAGTACGTTTTATTTTGAAAATTCTCCCAAAGATATTATTCGTTTTTTTAAATGAAATTATTTTATATTGTCAAAATATATCTTTTTTATTAAACACTGTATGTAGAGTAATTAATACATTTTTAATTAACGAGATTTTGTTTTCTTTAATGTTTTAGAAATAATTTGTGCACGTTTTTCATTAGAAACGATATTATATGGGAAATTAAAACTGAAAACAAGGCAGTAAAATATCATTTAAATTGAAGGAAAGAACTAGGATTGGCAACTTTTCTTCCTACAATTCTTCTTGAAAATGTGAAGAGAAAAGAAATAAGAAAACATATTCGATTTTATATGAAGAAAGATCGAGGAAATGGATTATCGATTGGTTGTACTCCTATTGTTTGTAATCCTGTGGATGAACCATGTACGTATTTATCTTTTTTTCAATTGAAATTTTTCTAATTTATTTGCTTTTTCACATTGAAACATGAACTTTATCTTATTTAATTTTAATCAAAATATCAGTTACACTCTAAATATGGTCGAATATCGAAAATACCATCTTCTCAATTAAGCACAATCTTCATTTGGTTCATCATCAATAGATTCATCTATTCTAATTCGATTGAAATATATTCAAATTCTTTCTCATCTTCCATCTTTTGGTTGCAGGTAAGTAAAGAAAGAATGAAGATATCACTCAACTCTTCTAATTTTATTCTGCGGTAAAAAAATTTTTTTCTACATTACATTTTCCATCATTATGAAATGAAATTTATGAAATATTAAAATTAAAAAAATTTAAAAAATATATAAATGAATAAATAAAAAAAAATAAAAAATTAAATATTTATGGAATTTATATATGAGAGGAATCGCGAGAAAATCGACCGTTTCGGAGGGTCCGCGGCGGTAGAAATTTCGACCCCCTGAAAAATTCAGATTAAGTACTTTGAACGATGCTCTATCGAACTGCGTTTTCCGAATTTGCATATCTGCTCTCATTTTCGAGTTACGGTAGGTCAAAGTTGGCAGGTACGGTATTTTTGACTCGAGTGTGTGTCAGAAAAATGATCATAACTCCGTTCAAAATAATGATAGACATTTTTTCAAAAAAAGGATCGAAAGAGGAGATCTTGGGCAACATTTCCCAGTTGATGACGTCATTTGTCGACCATGCGCCGGTGCGGGGCGGTCGGTTTTATGAAAAAGTGACGTAACTTTCCTAATCGGAAAAAGTGCACTTTTCTTCTATGCGCGTTTTGTTGCGTCCATATGTGTCTAAAAATGACCCAAGTTTCAGAGGATTTGAGAAATGCAAAAAAAAAGCGTTGATTTTAGTGACGCGACCTCGGACCTGTCATAGGAAAGAACGGCTTATTCCTTTATCAAGAAACAGCAAAGGAGCTTAAATGACTCAAAAACATCCGAAAAAGCATTACGATCTCATAATACCCATATATGACAGTTATTTGAAACACAAAATCACCGAGTTCCGAAAAATTTGAAAAAAACCCATATTTTGCTTTTCCACGTGGAAAATACGTTTCAGTAATGTTAATTAATCTTTATAATATTTCTTATAATGTTTTTGAACATTTATGTTTTTGGAAGTGAAGGCCTACCTGCTCTTAGAGCCGAGATATCCGCCATCGAGATTACACGCGCGCCCCCCAACTCACCCTTTGAGAAGAGATGTGTTGCCATAAAATGAACGTTTTCCAGCTCAGAATGACTCAAAACAACTTGTTTCATCATTCTTATCACGAAAAAAATACCTTGGAACACGTTTTCTGTGTCTGTAAAAATCAGCAAAAGATTTGGATCGAACCGGGGTTCGAACCCGCCCGTACTTCATCATTCCTTGAAGAGAGAGAGAGAGAGCGAGAGCGAGGAAGTACGGGCGGGTTCGAACCCCGGTTCGATCCAAATCTTTTGCTGATTTTTACAGACACAGAAAACGTGTTCCAAGGTATTTTTTTCGTGATAAGAATGATGAAACAAGTTGTTTTGAGTCATTCTGAGCTGGAAAACGTTCATTTTATGGCAACACATCTCTTCTCAAAGGGTGAGTTGGGGGGCGCGCGTGTAATCTCGATGGCGGATATCTCGGCTCTAAGAGCAGGTAGGCCTTCACTTCCAAAAACATAAATGTTCAAAAACATTATAAGAAATATTATAAAGATTAATTAACATTACTGAAACGTATTTTCCACGTGGAAAAGCAAAATATGGTTTTTTTTCAAATTTTTCGGAACTCGGTGATTTTGTGTTTCAAATAACTGTCATATATGGGTATTATGAGATCGTAATGCTTTTTCGGATGTTTTTGAGTCATTTAAGCTCCTTTGCTGTTTCTTGATAAAGGAATAAGCCGTTCTTTCCTATGACAGGTCCGAGGTCGCGTCACTAAAATCAACGCTTTTTTTTTTGCATTTCTCAAATCCTCTGAAACTTGGGTCATTTTTAGACACATATGGACGCAACAAAACGCGCATAGAAGAAAAGTGCACTTTTTCCGATTAGGAAAGTTACGTCACTTTTTCATAAAACCGACCGCCCCGCACCGGCGCATGGTCGACAAATGACGTCATCAACTGGGAAATGTTGCCCAAGATCTCCTCTTTCGATCCTTTTTTTGAAAAAATGTCTATCATTATTTTGAACGGAGTTATGATCATTTTTCTGACACACACTCGAGTCAAAAATACCGTACCTGCCAACTTTGACCTACCGTAACTCGAAAATGAGAGCAGATATGCAAATTCGGAAAACGCAGTTCGATAGAGCATCGTTCAAAGTACTTAATCTGAATTTTTCAGGGGGTCGAAATTTCTACCGCCGGGGGGTGGTCGAACCTCTGGCGATTCCTCTCATATATTTTCATTTTCAGAACTTTTTGTGTTACATTCCGTGATAGTCAGGTCGATATGTTTATGCAGGTTAAAGAATTAATTCGAAGTATTTGTAAATAAATTGTAATTTAGGTTGAAAATAGATCAGGAATAATAGTTCGTAATAGTGGAAAGAGATCAAATGGAAGTGTTCACCCATCTATATCATTATCATTTCAAATTCTATCTTCACTTTCTATTCAAGTTTGTTCTTCTATCAATCAATATATTCATTTAATCAATCAATATTCAGAGAGAAACAGAAACATTATCTATATTAACAATTCGATTGAATAATGATACTCATCAAGTCAGTCATATATATTATCTTTTTCTCTTCTATATAAAAATTATAGGGACTTAATTTCATTGTTGAGAAGAGTGAATTATCTGAATTGATTGTATACATTCAGGTATTCTTTATTCATACCCATACCATTACAAAACTATTTTCAATATTTTTTCGTAAACATTATTCATTTACACCTGAATTTTTCTTTACATAATATAAAAAGGGTATATTGATTATAGGGATATTATAATCTTTTAATTGGTCATCCTCTTCATTGTGAATATATTACTGATAGAGAAGATGATAATGGACTTCCCATTCAACGTCAGTTATCATCATTACTCAATATAATCAATCAATCAATAATATTTTCAGCACCACCATATATCTCAGTTCATACCGTATTCCCATCAGGATGGAACTACTCAGCAGATGCTAGTCCTGGAGAGAAAGTAAGATCAATCAATAATATCTTCAATATTATTGATTGTTTTCAGATATTTGATCTCCGTCAAAATCTTCCTTCATATGAATTAGCTTCTACTTTTACTCAATCTCCATCATTCAATGTATATTTAGATCTTACGATTAATATTAAATCATTTATTGTTTTTCAGTCTCAAAAAGAAGAAATTTCATCGTCAGAAATGAATGATTCTCTATCAAATTCAATAGAGAGAATGGATAAACCAAAGAGTCTTCTCAAAGCAACAAATTCACTTTTGATTAAGAATAGTCGATTATTACATGCCCAAGAGTATACTAGTCCTCTACTCAAAAGGTTCATTCATATTTATTCATTATTATCTTATTATTTATGTTATAGACCAAATAATCCTGATGGATTGATTGGAATGATTACATCAGATTCATCTGATAATGAAGAATCATGGAGTGAAACATTGAGTCAACCTGGTATATAGATCATCTATATTCATTTATTCATTCATAATTTAAGTGAAAGAAAGTGATTTATCATTTGGATTATCATCTCCAGATATATTCAATTCTACATTGACATTTGATTCTCTTTTGAAACATTCAAATGTGAGTTTTGAAGAGATTTAAGATATGAAGAAGAAATATAAGAAATGGATGGAATAAGGTCAAGAAGAGAAAGAAAGAATAGAATCCTCATGGGAGAATTGAAAAAGATGAACATTTCTTTCTATTCTGAGTGACTTATCTATCTATTCCAAAGAGTAGTTTACACAGACAAAAGGAATAACAAAGACTTAAATCAATACCAACTTTACTACTATAAAACTATTATATTATTCATAAAGTATATAATATTTATAGAATGGAATAACTCTTGAATCTCTTCTTCTTCTATTTCCTGATACAATGTGTACAGATAAAGATATCATAGATTTGACTACTCCGACTGAGAATCTTATAACTCCAATTCCATCTCGATCTATCAAAGGTATTCTATCCATTCATTCTATTCATTCATATTTCATGAATTATTATAAAAAGAAGATAAAAGAAATGAGAATAGAGAAGTTGAAGTCAATTGGGGAGATTGATTGATAGATGGAGAGATAGAGTGATTGAGAGACTGACAAGAGGTAGAATGAGTTAATAAAGAATGAGAGTAATATATTGATAGTATTATCTTGATATATGTAATAGTTGTTTAGATGAACACCATTTGTTATCTCATAGTGAGAAAGAAGAAGAAGACTCCTCCTCTATTCCTTCTTATTTTCTATTGAGAAGTGAGACATTTCCTTCATCAAATCAAGAAACTTCAATGAAATCAGAAGATATCAAAGACTTTTTACATAGAAGTAATTCAATTTGTGATGATGATGATGATAATGAGGTAAGAGATCCACTATCTTTATTCGTATATTATAAAATACAATTGCGATATGAACTTATTCTATTTCTTAACTTCTTCTTTTTTCAATTCTCTAGCTGTTTCTAAGTTCTTTTCTTTCTCTTTTGGTTCTTCTTTAGTTGACTTTTTCTTGTTTAACGTACGTCGATATAATTTGAATGCAATTAACTGAAAGTGATCTTATTGATTACTAGATTAGATGAATAGATCAAATACATTTGTTACATCTTTTACTATAACAGTTGTTGAAGCAGTTAAAAGTGTTCAAATGATATTTAAAAAAATGTTTTGTGATCAAAATCTCTTTGTTCTTCTGATAATTTCTGAATAGTATGTATATAGTTACTTGAGTGATAATAGCAGCACTTCCAAATACAGAAGCGATGATTATTCTTGTTTTGAATTGACCAGATTCATTAAGAAGTGGCATTTTTTGATTAGCTGTGATATTCAAAAAGATCTTATCTGCCTGGAAATCATTGACCTTAAATATAATAGAATCAAGTTAACCATACATTATTTGATTTATAGAATGCTTTAATAGCTTTAGTTTCACATCGATTTTCCTTACAACAACATGAATAATGATATAATGATGGATATGTCCTTTCTATCGATGTTCCTCTTTCACATTTATCTTTACAATTATGTTTATCTCCACAACCAGTTATCAACCATAATGCTGCAGTCAATCGATATTTAGTACAATCGATCGATATTTAGTCTAATCAATCGATAGATCAATATAATAATGACTTACTATCTTCGGAATGAGTAATATTCTGAACACATAGCCCGCTACTACAAACGACATAAGTGAAGCCAGACATAGACTTAGAAAAATTGATAAGTGAAATAGAAGAAGATGAATATTTACATTAGTATTTCCATTGTATCGACGATATGATGATATACATCTGAATTTATTAGATGAAGATGAATTAGTTGAAGTAGATAATGATATATGAGATATAGATATGAATAGAAGGAGAATAAATAGAAAACCAATCATTTCGATTATGAAATGAATGAATGAATAAAGTTAAATGAAATAGAAATGGAATAGAATTAGATCACGTTCTCTTTTCCAATCTAAAATAGGCAATTTACATTTTCATTCAAGTTTCTTCTACTTCTTCTTCACATAGTCTTAAAGAATCCTCCATCTACTCTCATTTTTCTTCTCAAGTTAAAGACAACACAAAATATGTATAAATCATTCTAGATTTCTTCTCGTCTTATGAATAAACAAACAAATGTTCGAAGAATGTCCTTAAAGGAATTCACTGGACTTGATCCTAGACCACGGTAACTATTTACATTTATTCATTGATTTCATTGTTTATTGATTGATTATATTCCTTGAAGTGATTTTAATCTATCACTATGGAAAGATGGAACATCACATAATTCACTTCTATCATCATTTTCTGCTCGTCGAAGAGGAAATCTATCATATGATATTCCAAGTCCAAATATTCCAATTCAATCTAATGAAATATTAAAAGAATCAATCGATATCGTAGCTATTATCGCTAAGTTAGATGAAGATAATATATAGATATATAGAAGAATAGATTTCAGATTAGAATCATTGAGATTATTATTAGGAGAAGAAAAAGAGAAAGAGAAAGAAGGAATAAAAGATGAAGATAAACAATTATTGATTGATTTTACACGAAATCTTAGTCTTAATTGTAAAATACTTATCAGGTTTGAACGAGTTATAATCATGATATGACTATTTAGGAATTGTTTAGAGATTGTTCACTCAATGGAAATCTTAATCAATCTCATATTCAATCGATTATTGATAATTGTGAGAAAGTAGTTGAATACAGTATCAAATGTATATCTCATATGAATACTGTATTCCATTCACAATTACTTACTACTAAAGTTGATCAGGTAAGGTTTTTTTGTTGGAGCAAACATGCGTGAAAAATAATTTTTGCCCTAATTATCAATAAATTTAATTTATTTAATTTAGCTCTACCTTTGAAATATGATAAAAAAGTTAATAAAACGAACATACGAATGTTAAAATAAAAAAAATACAAATAAAACACTAGTTTTATTTGTATTTTTTTATTTTAACATTCGTTTTATTATGATTTATGATTGAAGGTATTATCATGTATATGTGTGACAATTCCATCTTTAATGAACTCATCAAAAGAAGATTCTTTACATAATTCAACTTCATTGGCTGCTTCATTATCACAATTAATGCAAACTCTTTCGTCACTTTAATATATTCATTCATACATGTAATATACATTGATCTATTGATTGATCTATCTATTGTCGTTTACATACAAATCTTTTAGTCAAAAGACATAAAGAATCTTTCCATTCTCCATCTTTTCCTTCAATTTCTACACAATTCTCATTATGATACAGATTATCTGGTTGTCCATTACTCCATTTTCTGTATGTAGTTTGAACTCCATCACAATTGACAAATTGATCTTCTCTTTGGATATCATTTAATCCAATCCATATTGATTCATTTGATCCAATTAATCCTATCAATTCATTCATATTAAATAAAATATTAATCATCAAAATACCTGAGATGAATTTATTCTCTTCCTCATTCTTTATTGAAGCAAGATTTCCTCCCCATTCTGCACAGATTTCAGAAGCTTAAACAAAAAAATCAATGTTTGCAAAAAAGGATATAATAATTATTAAAAATATGATGAGTAAAATAAATAAATGAACATAATATTAATTATTAATGAAACTCGTTCCGTGCGTAGATAAGATATATAAATTATAAATATTGCATACCCGTATACCAAGATTCTCTTTCTTCTGGAATAAGATATTCATATAATTCATGACGATGAACTTTTTGTTTGATTAAACGAAGTTCTTTCTAAACGAATTCGGATTATTAAACTGAAAAAGAAATGAAAATAAAATATTATCTACTCACATTGAGTTTTCTCATTTCAAATTCCATTTGTACTTGATATGCGGACATTTTCGCCTCAAATTTCACATTTGCTTCTCTGATTTTATCCTAAAAAGATCTGTGATTAACAACGAAGGAGAAATTATTATCATACTTCTATTTCCCTAGTCAATTCATATCGAAGAGCTTCTACCATATATGCTGAATTTGGAGTTGGCCAAGATGTCTACAAAATTTTTCATATAATCATGGTTGTTTTTTTTGTAATTTTTTTTCAAACATTTTTTACAGACTAATTAAAGTTTTTTAAGGGCAACCTCTGAGTTATCGAATGGGTTTTCTGTAATAGGAAGAGTAGTAGATGGTTGTCGAGTTGTTGTTGTAGAAGTAGAAGTAGTAGTTGTAGTTGATGAAGTAGTTGGAGGAGTAGAAGGACGGAGAATTGAATATGATGATGATGAATGGACAGGATATGGAGTTGTACTACGGGTTTCTAGAATCATAGATTACATGATAGTATAGATAGATATTTCCTTATTTATTCATGTTTTAATTTATGAATGCATTAACAAACAAAGATAAATAAATGATGATGAATACCTCGATTGAATCTATTCGATGAACATTCATTGAGAAGATTACGAAGACATTGAATCTCTGATGAAAGATTAGAACCAAATGATGAACATGGAGATATGTGAAGAGATGATACTAATGATAATGATAGATAGAGAAGTAGAAGTGAATACATTCTCATACTATAGATGACTGAATGGAATGAAGAGAAAGGAAGAAGTGATTGACAATGGTCACTTTTAGTGTAAATGAAGATAAGTGTTCAAAGATATGAACTATTGAAGTATTGAAGTGAAATGAAGAGAAGAGTTGAGAATCATTAGAAACAGTTGTTTTAATCTAGAAAGAGTTGAAAGAGAAAAGAAGATGATTGATGGAGATGAAGATGATATGATATATCTATTCATTCTATCTATGAACACTTTTATCATGAGGTTAAAACAATAACCAAGTATATGAAATTATTTACATGAAGGTACAATATAAGGGTATTATAATCGAAAAGCTCTAAAGGCATTCAATATTGATTTTCTTCTTTCTCCATTTCCTTCGATTGAATTATTTCTTTGTACAGAATGAGCCATAATTAATGCTGATGAATGGATAAATGAACGCAATTGACTGAAATATCTAATATTCATTCCTATTTCATATATCTTATGAGATGAACCAATACATTTGATCGAGAGAGCTTGATATACATTAAAGAAACAATGAAATCACTCAAAATAAACTCACGCTCTTTCAATTTCTCTCCTCAATTTTCTAACAAATATAACATGAGATAGATATGAGTATAGAACGAATCCAATCACTGTTCCAAGTATCACAAATGACATATATTGAGATGAACGACCAACTCTGATTATTGATTTATTGATTTATTGATTGGTTGAATGATCTACCTATCATTATCACCTCCAACTCGTGCAACGATCTTTCCAAACTCTGGATGATATCTGAAACATTATATATTCATGAAGTCCCTCTCAGAATGATATATTAACCTGCTTTCATGACTCCATATTATATCATTTTTAGGTTTATCATCTCTCCAATCATCGCTTCTTATTCCTATTAACTCTCGAATATCAAATGTCTATGAAATCCATTCAATAGAAAAGAAGAAAGATAAAGAACTCTTACATATTGAGTACTATTTGTTATATTGAATGAAGACTCTTCATATATATTATTGATAGAGGATGAGTTGTTCAATATATCAAATTGATTGATTGGACGGCAAAAACAGATATTGATGAGATAGAGAATAAATATAAATATGAAATAGAAGTTCATCCATTCAAATCATTCAATTCCTTAATTAAATGAGAAATAGATAGAAAGAACTGAATTATGAAGTAAACAAGGATAGGACAAAAAGAAGTTGAATGAAAAGAATAGACGGATATTATATGAATAGTTGAATAGATTGGTTAGAATAAAGAGAATGATGGAGGTGGATGTAGACATATGAAAGAGTAGATTGGTCTACTATGTCACATATATGGAATGAAGATGATGATGATAGATAGAAGTGAAAGAGAATAGACAGACGGACTATTACTATACGAAGATGAAGAATTGAATACCATAGATACCAATAGAATTCTTTATTCAATTCATTCATATAATACAAATAAATGAATGAAGAGATGAAGAATAAATTGATTGAGAGAGGAGTGGACTCATATGAATTGGGTTCAATAAGGCACAAATGATATGAACAAAAATATGAAGAAAGAAGATAATGAATAATTATGAGTTGGAACGAAGAAAAGAAGAAGAAAAGGAGTAAAGATAAGAGAATAGAATATGAAATAGAGTAGAAGAAGAAGAAGAATAAGTGAATGGAAAAGGAGGGGTCGAGTTAGAATGAATACTTAGTAGACCATATCTATATTCAATATGTATATACTGCTCTCATTGACTTCAAATGAAAACCATTCGAATTTGATGATAAACAACCATATATTCCCTATAATGGAAAGAAGTTATTGATAGAGAATATGAATAAGAAGGAAAAATAGATAGAATATATATATTAGATATTAGATGAGATGAAGATGAGAAAAGAAGACAAAAGTGAAATCAAAAAGGTGTTCTATGATAATGAAATGGATAGATATTTATCAACTAGTAAATGAATGATTGTTCAATTGAATAGTGTAGAATTTTTTCAGAAATCTTTTAAAATGATTATTCTCATGGCAAAGAAAAGAACTTGTTTGTGTTTCGTCGTAAAATGAGAAACTGTTACACCTATTTTTTTCAAATGTATTCAGAAAACGAAAAAGATTGACCTTATCAGCAATAGTAGTTGGATCAATATCAAGAGAACTTCTTATTGTATTTGATGATAAATGTCTTTCTCTAATCTATAATTGAAGAATGATTAAATGACTATTTATATCGAATCCATACATGAATAGTCTTATATGGAGTAATCTCAGCTCCATTCTTATACCATATAATAGAAGGTCGAGGATATCCAATTGATTCACAACTTAGTAATAGTTTGAATCCAAGACGAAACTTCTGAGAGAAATGCGAATGTTTTGTTATTTGAGGACCCTGAAATAATTCGGATAATGAATTATTTACCTATTGTTTTAATTTGAAAAATAAATAGCGAAACTCGAATGCAGAAAATAACAAATTTTCCTAAATGCATGCAAAACTGCTCAATCAGTTTGACTAATTCTGAAGATGATTTAAGAATCTACAAATGATTGAACCTCTTTTCCTTCAGAAAAATATAGATCATCATTGTAGATGAATGAAGAATTGAATAGTGATGAAGATGATGAGATGATTGAGAAAAGAAGAAAGGTCAATGAATGAAATGACATCTGAAGAAGATTCATTTGAACTAGAAGAAGAAGACTTAGAAGAGGGAGGGATGAGGTAGAGGGAGAGGGAGAGAAGGGGAGAGGGAGAGGGAGAGAAGGGTAGAGGGAGAGGGAGAGAAGGGTAGAGGGAGAGGGAGAGAAGGGGAGAGGGAGAGGGAGAATTGTAGATAGAAGAGGTTGTAGATTCTTCTACTAATAGTCGTGGAAATGAGAAAGGGAAGCTGAAGAATGATTTGAATGGAAAGATGAAGAATATTATGAAGAAACAGAAGAAGAATAAGGAAGATAGAGTCATTTATATGTAAATATGAATGAATGAAGAGGAAGAGGAATGGATAGATAGAGAAGAAGAAGGAATAGAAAGTATTTAGATGTTGAAGAAGGGTTAGATTACTTCATGTAATACAATTGTAGACTAAGAAGAAGAAGAAGAAAGGGCTTAAGTATGAGTTGAAGCTAATCCATGTATAGATTGTTAACATGAAATATAAGAGAAAGTAAGAATACATTGATATGATCTCTCGTGGGAATAGAAGCAATGAATATGTCAACACTATCATCTATACAATACCCTTGAGACCATACTCAACATATATCTATTCCCTCATAATTCTCCCATCATTTCACTTCTTTTCATACTTCTTTTTCATATTTTTTTAATTTAAAAAATATAAATGGTAAGTCATAATAAAAAGGCGTTTAAAATACTTGAGAGAGAGAATGATTAAATATTGATAGACTATCCAGTGACTTCATATGAATTGGTGTCAATACTTGGATATAAATATTATGAATTGAATTATATTTATTACTTTGGATACATTTAATTAGATTGTTATTCTGTACAATCAATCCACTATTCTTTCATTCTTTTCTTCTATTCAATATATTTATTCTTTATTCTATCATCTCTTCTACTATTCAAACTTAGAATAGAATGTAAATTGAACTCTTCATTCTTCAATTCAGTCCTTGATTTCATTTGCCAATCTCTCCCTCTCCCCTTCCTCCTCTCCCTCTCCTTCCTCTTCCTCTTCATCTTTCTATTCTCTTCATTCACTATCTAACATGGTTCGCTTCAATTCGCTTGAACATTCTCAATCTCTCTCATTTTCTTACTTCATCTCCACTCTTTAACTCCTCTTCATCATCTTCTTCTTCTTCTTCTTCTTCATCTCCTTAATCATCTCCTTCTTCTTCTTCTTCTTCTTCCTATCATTTCATTTCTTCATATTTCATTCATTCATTTCAATTACAGTATCAAATGGGTAATTCTCCTTCATTCTTTAATCATCTTCATAGGAGGGTAATTCATTCATTCATTCTCTCATTTATCTAATCATATTCTTTATTCAGTCAACGAAAGATGATTATCGAATGACAAAATTGTCTTCGTCATCAGAAGAAAGTCTTATTCATGATGAAGTCTGTTCTATTATTATTTTTATTTCTTCATTTGTTTAGTTTCATATTCTAGGATAATAATTATCGATTGGCAAAACTTCTTAAACTTCTTCGAAAACGACCAACTCCAAGAACAATAATAAGAGAATTATTGAGAAAGAATAAAGGAAATAATAAATATGGAAAGATAATTAATGATGAACTAACTAGTAAGATTATTTATCATCAAATATATTCAGATATGTTTGATATGTGAGATCATGCACTAGAAACGTGATAAATTTGAAAAAATAATAAACTTCAAATTTATGTGATTAATATCTTTTTGATGTTGGATTATTATGACGAAATTTTTTTGAGAAATGACAAGAAACTGATGCAATGTTATTTTCTTTAAAAAATACTCCCGGAAAAAGCAAGCGGGTGTTCGTTTTGTCCTCTTAGAATACTGTCGAAAGGAAAATATCTCGGATCACTGACTAGCTAGAGACTGTCCGTTCGTATTACAGTAAGAGACTTCAAATTTCGTTTATAAGCTATTTCGCTGTTTTTTTACACCGAAAAAAAGCTGCCTATTCAGGGAAACAAGATATTTGTTTCATCATACAGCGCCGCCATCCTTTTGCTTTTTACGAGCCTTTTTTTCAGAAAAAACGAATACCACATTACTCTAAAATGGCACAGATATCATCCATATGATAATATCGAATAACGTCACTTGAATACAGTATCATTGACCTCTTTTAACTAGTTATCCTAGATTGACTGGTTGTAAAAATATATCACTTATGGGTTGTGTAATGGCCTTTAAAAATAGCGGAAAACCGAAATCGGCGACTTTCCACTAGAGATCCGCAGTTGGAGCCGTCATTCCGCGTATCAATATAATGTCAGTATACAACAGGACAAGTCAGTATAGACTGGTTTATCAGAGATTGGGAGGGTCTTATATAGTCGTCTTTGTGCTGCAGTCACAAAGGAATCTCCATAGGCAAATGTGACGTCGTCATCCAGTCATCATTCCTATCGCTCTAGTCGCACTAGAGCGGTCGATCCACAACATAGAGCGGTCGCTCCACAACATCCGCATTCGTGCAATTGCACGACCGGTCGACCAATGTTTGACTTTAAAATGATAAAAAGACATTCTGCGCGATTTTGACTCTTAATTTCGTGCAAAGTCGCAGTGGCCATAAGAAAAAATCCACCGCTCGAAGAGTGAAAATGAATGAGAATGAGTCGACTTCTCAAATTTGCACGCAATTCTTTTTAATTATCAAATTAAAATCGTGCGCAGGATTTCTCATACATCTATTAGTGAGAAATAATTTTTGCCCGACTGCACGATTGCGGATCTCCACTTTCTACACGTTAAAAAAAGTACCCGAAAAGTCGAAAATGGAAACACGAAATTTGAATTCTCGCGCGTGCAAAGAGGTGCGGGAATTCAAATTCCGACTTTCCGTCATCGATGTTTAACATTTTAAATGGAAATTCAACTTCCCGCTCACTAAAAAATGCAATCCGCAGAAATTCGTTGTAGGAAAGTCGGAATTTTAATTCCCGCGCCTAAAATAAAATATTGTATAATAAAATATTGTATGATAAAATATTGTACAATCTTATCTCTCGTTTGCAGTGATGTGAATATAGAATAGGAATAATAATAACGTATATTTTATCTGATCTCAAAATAATCAATAATGAATTTAAGTTCGTGAGATGAGAAGAGATGTAGTACATAGATTGGAATCAATAATTGATGGAGAAGATATAAGAAATGAAGATATGAGTAGATTAGTATTCCAATTATTGGCTATTGGAAAGAATACTTTCACTCTCAAAGAAATATCCATATTTGTTATGGTAAGTTAGAAGAGATTGAAAAGTTAAATTAAGTTGTCTCAATTGCAGCATACTGAACGAAAACTGGAAGAAAGTGTGAAAAAGTTAGATAAATCAAAGGTTTGAATAATATAGAGAAGATTTCATGGAGATATTGTATTAAAGGGAATAGAAGAAGAAATTGGAGATGAAATATTAGAAGATTGTAATCAATATTATTATATCTTATCTAGAATGGAAAAAGCAACTAATGAAGATAATGTATATTTTCCATCTGGAAATAATATTATTGATTATATATTTGGACTTAATCTGTGAGTTTTCATTTCCATTAGATCAATCTCATAGTATATATTTAGTGTTTTATCTATAAAAGTTCATTTAATACGAAATTATCTCCTTATAAAGATGTCAATTTTACAATTGAGAGCTGTGGTGAAGTGTAATGCGAAGAAGAGAGAAGTAAGTTCAGAGATCAAAGATCAAAGATCAAAGATCAAAGATTCATTGTTAAGGTGGATGAATACAAAGAACATGTGAAAGATTGTCTTGAATCATATTCATTGAATACAATAGATATTCCACCATATCATCCCCTTCGAAGTCTTCCATTGATATTATTGATTGATGGAGCATTAAATGAAAGAAATATTGAGAAATTTCTTGTTAAAAGAGCAAAGGAGGTCAGTACAATTTAAGACTTATCCATGTATTGTGGGAAGTGGACTAGAATCATAGAGGTAGATGGAGGGAGAGGTAGAAGTCAAGAGGTAGAGGGAGAGAATGAGAGATAAAGATAGAAGTAGAGATAGAGAAGTCTTAGATATCATTGATAAATGAGTTCATTTTCAGTTGAGATTCACAGATCGATCTCGATATTCTAAAGGGCGTACTCAATTAGAAGGAAAAGATGCATATATGAGAGATATATTAGATGATACATGGTATACTTATAAATATCCATTCATTCTATAGATATCATTCATTGTATTGATAAACAATATTATCATACTTATCTTATCTATTACATTATCAATCAACACTTAATATTCACACTATTCATTCCCTCGATAGATAAGCATACAGACATCGATCATCTACCGTATTCTATTCATCTATCGTATACCAATCATTTACCGTAACCAATCATTTACCGTATACTAATGATCTACAGTATACCATTAGATATGATATACTGTATGTTCTGATAGTCTGTTTCACTCTGTATGACCTCTATCAATTCATTAGATGCAATGAACAGCCGTATCCTTCTCTATCATTTCTCTTCTCTTAATCTCTTCTATTCTTTCTTCTCTCTCATTCTATTACTCACCTCTCATAGCAGACGCATCTGTTGCAGAAAAAAAGATAGAAGAAGATGGTCCTCCCCATAAATCGACCCCTTACACACCAGTCTTCTCCCTCTCTCCCTCTCCCTCTCCTTCTCTCCCTCTCCCTCTCTCCCTCTCTCTCTCCCTCTCTACCTCTCCCTCTCCCTCTCCCTCTCCCTCTCCCTCTCGTTCTTCATTCTTCATACTTTCCCTATGGTCGTCAATCTGACCCATACCATTCTCTATCTTATCGTATTGGTCTACATCTAATCATCTCTTCATTCATTCATTCATTCATTCATTCATTCATATATTCTATTCTCTTCATATTCATATCATATTCTCTTTTGTATTACCCTTTACAGTATTTTCACCTTAACCCTCAATTCATCATTTTCTTCTATTACAGAGGTCTCAGATGCTTTTAGTACTTCTCTTGCTGGCCTCAGGCTGGCATGAGAGTATTTCTCAAGTTCTGACCCCTTCTCAAGTAAGTCAAATCAATCAATAATTCATGAAGTAATCAATATAATTGTAGATCACTATATCATACCATAAACCAATTGAAGCAACATCAACATGTGGAGAGATAAATGGTCAATCAATAAATGAAGTTTATTGTTCATTAGCTGGATCTGCTCAATATACTCCATTCAATCAATATTCTTATCAAGAAGATAATCTTAATCCATCTACTATGCAAGAACTACGAAATCCTCGTGAATTATTCATTCAGGTAGATCAATAATCAATCAATAATCAATCAATCGATAATTGATTCAGGGTGGTCATGGATGTGGTATCTGTAGAGCAGATGTAGAGGATAAGGCTCATCCCGCACAGAATATGGTTGATGGAAAGAATAGCTGGTATAGATTACGGTAGATCATTCATGACATTTATTGATTGATTAAGGTGGATGTCTCCTCCTCTTTCAAGAGGAATGCAATATAATCAAGTCAATATCACTATTGATTTGGAACAGGTTATTGATTGATTCTATTGGAATAATCAATAATGAATATTATTCAGGAATTCCACGTTGCTTATGTATGGATTCAAATGGCCAATTCTCCCAAACCTGGTACTTGGGCTTTAGAAAGATCTATTGATTATGGAAAGACATGGAATCCATGGTATTACTTTGCTGATAATGATGCGGAGTGTATGAGGGTACTGTAGATGTAATCATAATCAATGAATGATCAATTCTAATTCAGAGATTTGGAGTTGAATCATTGGCTCCAATTGAAAGAGATGATCAAGTTATCTGCAGGTATTCATTTATTGAGTCATTGAATATATTAAAATATTCTCATTTAAGATCTGATTTTTCATCAATTCATCCTCTTGAGAATGGAGAGATTATGTTGAATCTATTAGAACATCGACCTAGTCGAGATTCATTCATGTCTTCTACTACTCTACAAGATTTCACTCGGTAGATCATTTAATCAATCAATTAATCAATAATCAATCGATTTATAGTGCTACTAATGTTCGTCTTCGTCTATTGGGTACTCGTACACTACAAGGACATTTGATGGATTTGAATGAGAAGACTGATCCTACTGTAACTAGAAGAGTATGTTATTGATTGATTATGAATAGATAATCAATTGAGTATATTTCAGTATTTTTATGCAATCAAAGAGATTCTAATGGGTGGTCGTTGTGTCTGTAATGGTCATGCAAGTACATGTGATATTATTGATCCCATGAGACCACAAACACTTGTGTGCAGGTATTCATTCATTTATCCTCTTAATGATTTGAGTCTATCCTCTTCTTTCTCCAATCCGACCATCTTGACCATCTTCTTCTTCTTCTTCTTATGTCCACTCAACGACCTCTTTCTATTCCAGATGTGAACATAACACATGTGGTGATATGTGTGAGACATGTTGTCCTGGATTTGTAGCTAAGAAATGGCAGAAGACAACGGCTACTAATAATTTCACCTGTGAACGTTAGTTCGACACTTAATCCTGAAAAAAAAACCAACTTAGAAAGAAACTAATTTTAAAGAATTATAGAAGAAAAATCTTTTTTTTTGTAATCTGAAATTTTCGATTTTCTTTTTTTTGGAGGTAGATTATCGATTATTGATTTTAGCCTGTCAATGTTTCGGAAGAACGAATGAATGTGAATATGATGAATCATTAGAAGGAATATCATTAGATATAAATGGAAAGAAAGAAGGAGGAGCTCGATGCAAGAATTGTCGAGTATGAACTAATCATATATTGTATATATACTAATGAATAGTTTATAGTTCAATACTGAAGGAGTTAATTGTAATGAATGTGTTAGAGGATATTATCGTCCCGAAGGAAGAGATTGGTCTGATAGACAACCATGTCAACGTATATATGCATTTATATTATTATTAATAATAAGTATAATTTAAGAATGTGAATGTGATCCATCTCGTCATAATGGAGAATGTGCTGAAGGAACAGGAAAGTGTGAATGTCTTGATAGATTCATTGGAGAGAATTGTGATCAATGTGCACATGGGTATCATTCTCCCCCTGAATGTCTTCCTTGTCATTGTAAAGTATCTGGTACTAAAGGAGATATATGCACGGTATCACAGTTATTCATTCATATTCATTGATTGATTGATTGATTGATTGATTGATTGATTGATTGATTGATTGATTGATTGATTGATTGATTGATTGATTGATTGATTGATTGATTGATTGATTGATTGATTGATTGTAGCCAATGAATGGAACATGTCCATGTAATGAAGGATATGGAGGAGATTTATGTGATAGATGTGATAAAGGATTCACTGATCTTGCAGCTGGATGCATCGGTATTATTTTTTAAGTATTCAATTATTTATTTTCACTGTAGAGATGATGATCTCAACTTGGTTTTAATTACCCAAGTTTGAGGTCCCGATTGTGAGTATGATCTTGTAGTTGAGTAAAAGCTGATTACATCGAAAATAATAATATAATTTAAGGATGTGATTGCAACTCAGTAGGATCATCTAATAATATCTGTGATGTTGAAACTCGAGAATGTTCTTGTAAAGCTCAATTTGGAGGACAAAAATGTGATGAATGTGCCCCATCATATTATGAATTCCCTAATTGCAAATGTATGAATATATCATATCCAATCAATCGATAATCATCTATTTATAGATTGTGATTGTGATCCAAGTGGAACAGAAAATGGAATCTGTGATGCTACAAGTGGACAATGTCTTTGCAAACCTGTAAGTGATCCATTGATCTTTGATCTTTTATTGATTGATCGATTATAGGGATTCGCTGGACGTCACTGTGAGAAATGTGATCTTAACTATTATGGATATCCCAATTGCAAACGTGAGTAGATCATATGATTATATTGATTAATCAATCAATATTAGCTTGTGGATGTGATGGAACGGGAGCTCTATCTGCTGAATGTGATGCAAAGACTGGAGAATGTCAATGTTCTTCTAATTTCACATCTCGAACTTGTGATAAGGTATTCATTATATGATATAGTCTATGTAATGATATGATTCATAGTGTGCTGCTGGTTTCTACGGATATCCTGAATGCCAAGAGTGTTCGTGTCTGATTGAAGGAGCTAAGGGACTCACTTGTGATCAAAATGGACAGGTACTCATACTTATTCAATATATATTTATATTTATCCTATTACAATCATTTTCTATGATTTAACTAGCATTCGTGTTGCCTGAAAAAAAAACATCAAAATATTCATGAAAAACAACAATTTCTGTCAACGATTCGAAGCTCCGCCCCTTATTGCGCGGGCAGGGACACATCCTTAATATCTCCCTATCGTTGTTTAAAAAATAAAAAAGAATTTTTTTATTGTAAAAAGGATGAATCATTCGAAGCTTAATTATGGAATCTATAATTTAATGTATTCTTTGAAGTGTTTCTGCAAGGAAAATTTCATTGGTTCTCGTTGTGAGAGTTGTAAACCAAACTTCTACAATTTCCCTCTCTGTGAAGCATGTAATTGTGATCCTCATGGTGTTTCACTCAATTTTGCTGGATGTGATAAGGTATATTGATTGATTGAATGATTTATTCATTGACTTTATCTTCTTAAGGTCGCTCCTGGTGAATTATGTGAATGTCGTACTAATGTTCAAGGAAGAATTTGTAATGAATGTAAACCAACCTTTTGGGATCTTCAATACTATCATAGAGAAGGATGTGTTGGTATGTTATCTATCAACTAATCTATTCATTTTCAATATTGATTATAGATTGTGCTTGTCATCTGCCTGGAACCATCTCAAGATTGAATACTTGTAAGCAGAAAGGAGGACAATGCAAGTATGTACTCAATCATATCAATCTATTCTATTCTATTCATGCTTTCCTAATCAATCAATTCATTCATTCAGTTGTAAGAGAAACGTAGGAGGTCGTGCATGTGATAAATGCGCCTCTGGATTCTATAATCTCCAATCATATCATCCTCATGGATGCGAACGTATGGAATTATTGATTGATTATATTAATTATTGATTATATTTCAGCTTGTAATTGTGACGTAGGAGGAGCATTGAAAGGAGATTGTGATGGAGAGAATGGTCAATGTAAATGTAGACCAAGAGTTAAGGGATTAAGATGTGATGAACCATTGGATCAACATTTCTATCCTACTCTATGGCATAATATGGTAGTCATTCATTCTATTCAATCAATATTAATCATATTCTTCTTTAGATTGAAGCTGAAGATGGAGTTACTCCAGAAGAAAGACCAGTTCGATTTGCTTTCGATTATGAACTTTTCCCTGATTTCTCTTCAAGAGGATTTACTCTATTCTCTCCCATTCAAGTACAGTATATTCATTACCGTAATCCATTCATTTCGTTGTAGGATACAATTCTTCTCAATGTTGATGCTCCTAAAGCTACAGTATCCCGAATCCTTCTCAAGGTTCATAATCCTTCCAATGTAACAATGACTGCCACTCTCACTCTTAGTCCAGTCTATGCTACTCCATCAGGTGCCTTATTCATGTACTCTAATCATGTAACTATCGATCTATTCAGATAGAGAACAATCAACGAAGATATCATTCCCTCCTTCAACAGCTCCTTATATATCTGAAGTGACTCTATCTGGAAAACCGTTCGTAATCTCAATTGGTAAATGGAAACTGAAGATGGAAACGAAACAAAGACTATTCTGGGTAATCAATATATTGATCTATCTAATCTATTGATTTATCTATTGTAGGATTATGCAGTCATTCTCCCATCTCAATACTATGAAGGAACAAATCTAGTATCGACTCATAACAAAGCTTGTGAAGCAGGAGTAAAGAATGGAGGTCCATGTCTTGATCTACTTTATCCTCCACTACCAAATGTAGCTAGAGCTGATGTTACTAAAGAAGGACTTGTTCCATTTGATATCACTGATGGAAATGGAGAAACTGTTCCTCTTGAAATGGTTTGTATCTATTCATTATCCATATATCTATTCATATTCATTATAGGTTCCATATGAATTAGTTCGAGAAGATGTTGGTCCTGCTGCTTTTGTTAGAGCTGATAACAGTAGTCGTATCATCAATGCGAAGGTATTCATTCTAATCTAAGATCAAAGATCAATCAATATTTGTAGATCGATGTACCCGAAGATGGAGATTATGTTGTACTTGTTGAGTATCATAACAGAGAAAAGACTTTCCTTCCACTGGGAATGCAGGTACGGTATTACTATTCATACTGTAGTAGATTGATTGATTTATTGATTGATTGATTATAGATCTCCCAAGATGAAGTATCTCAGAATGGAACATGTACTATTCATTATTGTCCATATTCTGCATTTTGTCGTGAATTAATAACAGAGAATGGAGAAGCACTGATTGTTTCATTGAAGAAAGGAAAAGCTCAATTATCTTTATCTGTTGAACCTAATCATGAATTTGGACTTTCATCTGTTAATTTGATCAGAGAAAAGGATTGGAATAATCAATATCTTCAACAAGTACCGTATTCTTCTTCATATTTTCTACAGTAATCCATTCATTCCAGGTTCCTGTCTGTATCCGTAGAAAGGGATATTGTGAACCTCTATCATTCCCTCCTGCAGCTGAATCTGTTGTTGTTGAAGCTGAATCAGGTATAATTTTGTGATCTTTGATCTTTAATCTTTGATCTTTGATCTATTTAGGTCAACGTGAATCTCGTCCAATGAGTGGAGATAAGCTTTCATTCAATGTTGCTAATGCAGATGAACTCATTGTTGTACCCCTTGATGCTACTAATGTAAGTATATCTATTCATTCATTCATTCATCTATATATTCTATTCTATTCATTTCAGCCCAATTTGGAAGTATCTGGTGTAGTTCAATCTCCTTATCATTATATGATTATGGTTCATTACTTCAACAATGATAACACTCCTCTTAATTTTGATGTAAGTATCTTCATCGATTCATTCATTCAATTCAATATATATCTTCAGACTTTGATTACATCAAAAGATCATCTTTATGAATCTACCGTACCTTTTGCTTATTGTCCTTCTGTCGGAGGCTGTCGTGCTTTGATAAGAGAGAAAGTAAAGTATCCTCTATCCAATTACAGTAATCAAGTTATTCGTTGTAGGATCATCCTGAAAAGATTCAATTCTATCTCGAAGACAAGTATACTGTTCAATTCATGGGAAAAGATTTGGAAGGACTCAAGGTAGATTTATCATATCGATCAACAAATCAAAAGTCAATCAATATTCAGGGACCAGTATTGATTGATTCTATCACAGCTGTACCATATCAACATTTCTCTGTGAATCTTATGCAACCTCTTCCACTTGATCTATCTGGTTTGTATCATTTCAAGATACTCTACAGTAATTCAATTGTCCGTTTATAGGTGACTTCATGGAATTGTGTAGTGAAAACTTCTTCCAAAATGATCCAATGGGAAATGTATCTGATCTCTGCAAATCTCATATCTTTTCACTCACAACTGAATTCAATCAAGCTGCTTTCCCATGTGAATGTAATAGTCAAGTAAGAAGAATATATTGATTGATTATCTCAATAAATCAATTGATTGAAGGGATCAAATTCATTTGATTGTGATCAATATGGTGGACAATGCTCATGTAAAGATAATATCATCGGAAGAAAATGTGATCAATGTAAACCTGGATATTATGGATTCCCCGAGTGCAAGAGTAAGTATAATACTGTATCTTATATCGATTGATTATTGATCTTTAGAATGTAAATGTGGAAAGAATCAATATTGTGATGCTAGAAGTGGTCAATGTTTCTGTCCTCCTCATGTAGAAGGGACTGAATGTGATCGTTGTGTCACTTATGCATTCGGGTACGGAATCCATTATCGATTGATCTATCATTTACCGTAATCTCTTGAGATATGATCGATTGATTGGTTGTCAACAATGTGGATGTCATCCTCAAGGATCAGAAGGAGGACAAGCAATTTGTGATGCTGAGACTGGACAGTGTCTGTAAGTATCCCCAGTTACACAATTAGAGTACACCAATACGGCCTATCCTCTTAAGATGTCGTGAATCAGTTGGAGGTCGTCAATGTGATACATGTCTGGCTGGATACTTTGGATTCCCTTATTGTCATCAATGTAGATGTAATAGGGAAGGAACTACTCCACAGATTTGTGATTCACAAACTGCTCAATGCAAGTGCAAGGTATACTGTCATCGATTAGAATACTGTAGACAGACTGATTAATCGATATCATATAGGAAAATGTAGTTGGACAAGGTTGTGATCAATGTAAGGCAGGAACATTTGCATTGAGTACAACTCATGATGCGGTAAGTAAAGAAATCAATAAATGATCAATAATGATATACTGTATATTCAGGGTTGTATCGATTGTTTCTGTTTCGGAGTAACAGATCGATGTCAATCAAGTTCCCTTCCTGTATCATTGGTTAGTCCATAAATATGTATTCCAAGTATTAATTCCATTTATTCAGATGAGTATTGATAATTCTCTAGTGAAGATATCAGATGTTAATGGAACAATTGAATTAGATGAACATAACTATGTCACTTATACAGCTGGAGAGAATAGACCTAATGTTGTCTACTTCGAGATTCCATTGAGAGATGGAAAGGATTATACTACTTGTTATGGATTACAAGTAACATATCCATTCATATCGATCTAATCATATGTTTATCATTTAGTTGACTGCTACTCTATCATCATCTGAATCAACAGAAGGACTATCAAGAGAGGCTGATATCATTCTAATGGGCCGTAATATTACTGGAGAATTCTGGTCTGAAGAACAACCAGTTGATCCATCCAAACTATTCACTATTAGACTACCTATCACACCTGTAAGATATCTTCTAATATAGTTGATATGAATGATATATTAAGGAATCACTTCTATCACCATCTGGTCGGCCTCTTTCAAGAGAAGAAGTTATGCTTCTTCTTCATTCATTATCAGCTATTAGAGTAAAAGCTTCATTCTATACTTCAACTCCATCAGCTACACTTATCGATTTCAATCTGGTATTATACTATCCAATATCAATCAATATATCATGAACATGTTCAGGAAACAATCGATGAATCAATTCACGATGAAATAGTAGTGAGAGCAGTTACTGTAGAAAGATGTGCATGTCCCGCTCCCTATACTGGTCTATCCTGTCAGGTATTCAATATTCAATATGATAATGAATCATATTAGATGTATTATAGGAATGTGCGGATGGATATTATCGAGTAAAGAGTGGTCCATATCTTGGTAGTTGTGTTCCCTGTCAATGCCATGGACATTCTGGTTCATGTGATAAGGAAACTGGAATATGTATTCAATGTCAACATAATACTATGGGTGAACACTGGTAAGCATATCATATTTATCTACTATATTCATAATATAAAACGAAAAAAAGAAAAAAAGTAGAAATTATCACTCCTTTAAATAGTGCGCGTTAGACGATACAAAGCTCCGCCCCTTTACTGCGCGGGCATGGACACCTATGCAATTCTCTAATTTCTTTCATTTCTATCATTTTTTTGCGCCGCAAAAACGTAGTAATCATTAGTAGTTATTGATTTAGCTATGACATTCACATAATACTCTCCAATTAATACTATTAAAATTGCAGTGAGACATGTAATGAAGGATTCTATGGAGATGGTACATCTGGATCTCCCTATGCTTGCTCTCCATGTGCTTGTCCTTATTCTGAAAATAACTTCGCTACTGCTTGTGCTGTAAGTCATATTTAATCTCTCTATATACGTATCTATTCTCATTATATTTGTAGGTCTCTGAAGAAGGATTGATGCAGTCTTGTACATGCAGACCAGGATATTCAGGAGAAAGATGTGAAAAGTATGTTCATCTTATCAGATTTGTCATATATTCAACTATTTATCCGATATGTTCAGATGTGCTGCTGGTTTCTTCGGAGATCCAGAATCATCGGGAGGAACTTGTGAACGATGTGAATGCAATGGAAACAATGATCTTAATGATCCTCAGGTAATCAATAATCAATCGTTCAATCATTGATCTACTCTATCTATTCTAGGCTTGTCATTATCTTCATGGCAACTGTTATCTCTGCCAGAACAACACTTACGGACCTCATTGTGAGATGTGCGCACCATGGTACTTCGGAGATGCTGTTGCGGTACGAATAATCTTTGATCTTTGATCTTTGATGTTTACTGATTGATTATAGGCCAAGAATTGTTCTTCATGTGAATGTGATCAATGTGGATCTCATGTATGCAATAATCAGAATGGACAATGTACTTGTAAACAGAATGTAGTTGGAGAGAAATGCGATCGTTGCGCTGTAAGTTATCCCTTATCGATTAACTAATCAATCAATAATTGATCTACTTAGGCTGATCATTGGGGATTCTCTCGTTGTGGTGGATGTCATAATTGTCATTGTTCTATTGCATCATCAAGCTCTCAATGTGATGGAGTAAGTTATCGATCGATCAATCAATCGATAGATCAATCAATAAATCAATATTGTAGGCAACTGGACAATGCCCCTGTCGTCCTGGTGCTACTGGTCTCCGTTGTGAAAAATGTGAATATGGATTTTGGAATTATGGAGAGAATGGATGTACAAGTAAGTAATGAATAATTGATATAGTGTAATGATGATATGATTGTAGAATGTGATTGTGAATCTGATCTCTCAATGGGTACTGTATGTGATGTAACAACGGGTCAATGTCATTGTCAAGAGGGCGCAACTGGTGCAAGATGTGATAAATGTCTACCTGAATATCTTCGTATACCTACAATGGGTTGTAGAAGATGTGATGAATGCGTTCATCATCTAAAGGCTGATGTTGATTCACTTGATATTCAATTCATTCATTTGAATACATCCATTGCTAATATATCAGCTGCTACTATTGATGGAGCTAGATTGGCTAGAAGTAACAAGAAACTTATATCTATTAATGTATGATTATTCTATTTATTGATTAGTATTTATTGATTGAATATAGGAGACAAAGATTCGTTTGGATGATCTACAATCTACATCAGCTAATTCATTATTGTCCACAATCAATCAAGTATTGGATGATGCTGCCCTTGTTGGACTTCATACTGAAACTACGAAGAAAAGAAGTGAAGAGAATAAAGCTAAGATGCAGAATATGACCAAGGATGCAGGCGAGGTATACTGTAGCATACTGTACTCGTTTGATCTTTGATCTTTATAGCATCATTTGGATACAACTTCACGAATCCATAAATCTCTGTCAGTAGTGGATTCACTTCGTCAACTTTCATATGCATTGGAAGCATCTGCTGGAAGACCAAAACCAATTCCTCAATGGATTGAAGAGGCTAAAGGAATTGTAGAGAGATTAGAAGAAGCTAATGAAAAGTATGATTATGAATTAATATATGTAATTAATTAAATGAAATCATTTATAGATTATCTTCAATGGATGGTCAAACTCAAGTTGTTGCTAAAGCTAAAGAAGTATTGAAAGAAGTGAAGGATAAGGAAGAAATGTTGATTAAAAAGATTGAAGAAAAGAAAGAAAAAGAAAATGAAGTGAAGAAATATATTGATGATTCTCTTCAATTGATTCAAAAGGCTCAAACTGCTTCTAATAGAGCTAATGATGTATGATCTACTTTGTCTTAATTGATATCTGATCTTTGATCTTTCATCTTTCAGAAGACATCTCGTATGCAATTGTATAAGACTGAAGCTCTTGCAAAGAGTGCAGTTGAAGATGTTGAGAAGACCAACGCTACATTCGCTAAGGTACTGTATCTTACTGTAGACTGTATCATACTGTAGACTATATCTTACTGTAGATCGTATCTCAAAATGATTGATTTAGATCGATTCACTAACAAAAGAAGTGAAAGAATATGCTGAACAATTGGCTGAATTGGGTGAAGATCTGAAGACGATTGTTCAATCTCTTAATGAGACTATGGAAACATTTGAAAGCGAAAAACAAAAGAGATTCAAGAGAGAATCAAATCCTATTGATATGGTTAGTATATTCTAATCAATAAATGAATCAATAAATTGATTGATTATAGGGATCAATGAATGATCATGTCAATACACTTGAATCAACTACTTCCAATCTCAAAGAGAAATTTGCATCGGCTAAGGAAGCATCCAAGGTACCGTATACTCTATATCTACAGTAATCATAATATTGATTGATTGTATAGGGAGCAGTTCAAGCTGCAGCTGCATATGATGATCTATCGAATAGTCTAGTGAAGGCATCGGAAGGAGCAGAGAAGGCTAGGATGATTGTAGATGAAGAAAAAGGAAGAGTTGATGAATTGGTATGAATGAATGAATAGATGAATAGAATATATTGATTGATATTATAGAGAAATGGTGTAATCGAGAGTATAAATGGAACTAATGGAAGAATGGCTGATACTGAAAGAATTAGAGATGAAGTCAAAGTTATTGAAAAAGAATTAAATGGAATTGATGAGAAGAAGGAAACTGTTAGTAGAGAAATTCAATCACAGAAGGAAAGGTACGGTATACGGTATACGGTAGATGAAGAATATTGATTGATTGTAGAATCAATCGATTGGATGGAGGATTCAATAGAATGAATGAAACTACGAAGACGAAGCTTGAAAAGTTCAATAAGGAAGAAATGAAGGATGCTACTAAGGTATAACTAAGTTGATCTTTGATCTTATTGATTAGTCTATTTAGGTTGATGACCTTAGTGAGAAAGTATCAAAGATGGAAAAAGAAGCTGAAGAGAAGATATCGATTGGAATGAGTGGACAATTGGGATTGAAACAATGTAGAGCTAATCTGAAAGAAATTGAAGAGAAGAAGGATAAACTTCCTAATGAATGGAAGAAGCATGTTGAGACATTGAGAAATGCTACTAATAGGTATATTCATTTATTTATCGATCAATAGATCTTATTGATTGATTATTTAGAATGGAACGACTAAATGAACAAGTAAGACGATTGAAGGAGAATCTAGCTATGGCTAGAGATGCTGCCAATAAGGTATATTGTAAATTATTGAATGATTAATTGTATTTATTGATTGATTTTAGGTCTCACTACCCGCTCATTTCGAAGTTGGATCATCATTGGATGTAGCCATGCCTCAACCAGCATCTCATTCATCCGTAGCCACTGATATATCCATTACATTCAAAACTAGATATGATGGTTAGTATTCATCTATTCATCTATTTTATATAATCATATCATTGTATTAGGTACTCTTCTCTATCTTGGAAATGTTCGAAAGTCCAATCTTCCTACTCCAACCACTGATGATCATATTGCTCTACAAATCGAAGGTGGTCGGCCTGTTGTCACTATTCAATTGGGTGATTCTCCACTCAAAGTTCCACTCAAGACGTATGTTATTCATTCATTAATAGCATTTAATGATTGATTTCATTTCAGTCAAGTCAATACTGATCAATGGTATACGGTAGATGTATCTCGTATTGGTAGAAGAATCACTCTCTCACTTCTAGCTGGAAAGGTAGAATGCTGTAAATTGATGGAGATTATTGATTGATTGGTTTAGGTAACATTGGAGACAAAGACTGAGACCTCATCTGGTAAACATGCTGAATTGACAATACCTTCTGCTACATCAAAACTATATGTAGGAGGAATACCAATCGATAGTCAGGTTTGGAATACGGTAGATGAGTACTGTACCTAGTAATATTATCAATTGTAGGTTCCAATTGGTCCAAAGAGTTTCGTGGGAGATATCTCAGATGTTGTTCTCAATGGAGATAGTATTGGATTATGGTCAGTCAATCATGGTGGAATTATGCAAGTTAATGGAGCTATCAAACAATTACAAAGAGAATCTGCTTATGAACGAGGTATAATACATTAATAATTACTGTATATCAATCGATAATCTATTATAGAAGTTGGTCTGTCTGATGGTTTCCTTGTCTATCGCTTAGCCTTCTGGAATCCTCGTAAGATCACAAAGTTATCCCTTTCATTCCTAACGTATTCCCCTGATGGTCTTCTATTCTATATTGGAAAAGATGTATGTTCATTTATATTCATTCATTCATCAAATCCTTATTCATTTATTCTTATTCAGCGCAAATTCCTTTCAATAGAATTATCATCTGGAATAGTAAAGGTGACGATGGATCTAGGATCAGGAGTTGGATCACTTCAGACAGAGGTTATAATAGATTAAGATGAACTAATCTAATCAATTCATTCATTCAGAATACTTATAATGATGGAGAATGGCATTCAATCAATTTGATTCGTAATGAAAGAAATGTTTCATTGAGAGTTGATGAAGATGAGATATTATATTCAATGAATGGTGATTCGAATGAATTATCTGTTGGAGACTATTACTATCTTGGAGGAGTACCATTGGGAGAACAGACGTATGTAGCTATATCATATATAATATATTATTGATTGATTCAGTCGTGCTACAATTGAACCCTTCCGTGGTTGTCTTCGTAATGTCAAAGCTGATAATGATCTTGTCAATATTCGATCTGCCTATAGAAGTAAAGGAGTATCAGCTAGTTGTCCTAGTATTTCACTTACTAGAGAGGTACAGTATCCATTCATATTGTATTGATTGATCTTTGATCTTTAATCAGGTTTCATTCCTTTCTGATCGTTCATCTGCTATCTTCCATAATATTTCACTATCATCCATTGATCAAAGAATTCCATTTGATCTTGCTTTCCGATTCAAGACTCGTCAACATAATACACTCATTTGTACTGTAAAGAATGCTGATGATGTAAGAAGACTCCTCCTCTTTTGATCTTTGATCTTTCAATCGATATTTCAGGAGAAGGTTCTATCAGTAAATCTAGTGAATGGAGTAGTATCGATTGGTGGAGATGGAGAAAAGGAACAAAGTTCAATTGGATCAATAGTTGATGATGGATCATGGCATTATATATCTATTAGAAGGGAAAATAATCATGTTGCTGTATCTCTTGATGATGGTACACATTCATTTTATCGATTGATCAACTAATCAATATATGATTACAGTATACTTCTCTAGTATTGATTCAATTGAAATGGATATTGATTCACCATTTGATAAGTATTCACTTGTATTTGGAAAACAGTCTGATGGAAACTTCATTGGATGTGTTAGAGACGTTACATTCGGATCAAGTGTTCTCGAATTTGCAAGAGTAAGAGTAGATACTGTAGATGATGATGGATTACTGTATGTATTTGTAGTCTGAAATGAGAGAAGTTCGATTGACTGGATGTGAGATGAAGGAAGTTGCAGCTGGTGAAGTAACTATAGATGAAGTAGAGAAGATTGATAATGATGAGAAGGATAAGAAGGAAGAATCAACTACTACAACTGAATTACCATCTACTTCTACTATTGCACCTGAAGAACAAATCAAGGAAATACCTATTGATAATCCTATTAAGACTGTAAGTATATCTTCTTTATTCCAATCATTTAAGAAAATGCTAAAGGGTTTCTAAAAAATGTTTTGTTTTTTTTTTTGGAAATTTTCAGAACTTTTTAAAAAGTTTTGCAAACCTTTTGATTTTCTACAGACATTTTCAAAATATGATTTTTTAAAGAATAATTCATAATAATTATATATTTCAGTCATTCTACCCTGACACATGTGCATTGGGTGGTCGTCATTCTGCTGATCTCAGTCAAGGCTATCGATTCGGAAAGAATAAACATTCAAGACTTGAATTCAATGAATTAGATGACTTCGATAAGGCGTAAGTATATATATTGATTGAATTATAATCAATAACATATTAAGTGGAACTCTAACTGCATTCATTCGTCCTGATGCTGCATTTGGCCCCATATTCTATGCTGCTGGAGATAAGGAAGATGGAGATTTCATTGCTATTTATATGAAGAATGGAACTGTCGCTTTCTCATTCAGTACTGGAATTGGAAAGGTATACGGTATATTGATTGATGAGTATCGATTGAATATATTGATTATAGATGACACTTGAATCAACAATTAGAGTTGTTGATGGTCAATGGCATCAAATAAAGATTAAGAGGAAGGGTAATTATGGAACATTGACTGTTGGTTAGTATCTATTCTATTCTAATCTAGATATATTACAATATGATTGATTCAGACGAGGAATTCATCGAAGGATCGGGTGCAAAGACTGTTGATGCTGTTGATTTCCATTCTCCTGTTTATATTGGAGGTGTCCCTGATGATACAGTACTCGCTAATCTAGGACAGGTACTGTAGTCCATCTTGTATTCATTGATTATCGATTGATTGATTATAGGAAGGAACAACAAAACAGAAGCATTGGTACATGGGATGTATCAAGGATATTCAAATCAATGAAAAACCAATCGGAGAACCCAATAAATCGATAGGAGTTGATTCATGTTCTGATGATAAAGAGACTGGATTGTATCTTGGAGAGAAAGGAGGATATGCTGTTGTTCCATTGACTAAGGTATCATCTATTCCATCGAATAATTCATTCATATTTATCATTTCAGTCAGTAGAAACACTTATGATGCAAGTTCTAATCCGTCCTCGTACTACGGATGGTTTGATATTCTCACTTGGAAAGGTAGATCATATCATTCAATCAATACTAATCAATATAATGAATCAATAGGTTGATTATCTTGCCCTATACATGAAGAATGGAGGACTTCATTTCACATTGAAGACAGCATCGGGAGATTCATGTACTGCTACATATTCACCTCCTCCAACTACTACTTTCTGTGATGGTCATTGGCATGAAATTAGAGTATGTTTATACAGTATCCCATCTACCGTATCCTTGTAATTATACCGTATTCATTATAGTTATACCGTAAAAAGAAGCTTCTAACAATGGCTGTAGACGGTAACAGTAACATGAAGATCTGTAATGCTGTTTCTGGAATTGATTTCGGTTTCTCCGATCCCATCGTTGTTGGAAAGGCACCAAAGACCATCATCCCTGAAGATCTGACCAAGCATGGTAAGATATAGGAATCAAAGATCAAAGATCAATTATATTATTTCAGAAACATTCGTTGGTTGTATCAAGATGTCTGATCAATCAGCTAAAGGAGGAGTTAGAAAGAGAAGAGATGAAGAGAAAGAAGCAGTATATGATACTCTTGATAAGGCTCAACTATTTGATGATGCTCATCAAAATTGTCCTACTTCTTAATTCATTCATCCTTTCTATATTATCACATAGCTCATACGATCTGTTGCAATTGTTCTATGTTTTCTATTGCATTTTTATATTGTTGACGTTAGCTTTATCATAATTGGCTTTAATAAAGACCCTATGAGCAGACCCACTGTCAACATAATGTACGAAAAATTCAAAGAATATAAATTTAATTAGTTTATAAACTATCCTACTCTATGTTTTTAAATGTGAAATGCATAATCGGTGTGATAACACTCCGGTATTAGATTTTCATGAGAATGAAATTTTGTAACATAAAAAATAAAGAAAAAGGAAAATCAAGGTTTGTAGAGTAACATTAGAAAATCAAAGCTTGAAATAAGTTAGTTCACGATACGTCTAACTACCGTGCTTCTTGAATTTTCTTCAACGCTGAAACTTCAGATTCATTTTAAATGTATCGCGATCTAATTAGATATATATCTAATCGCAGTTGTGAATCTGTCCAAATCATGTTTATCATTGTTATTATTCATTGATATGTACAGTTATTGGATTCAGCTTGGATGGTTCATCGTGGTTTTAAACGAGAAGATCCAGTAGAAGATTCAAAGAAAATGGCTCCTTTCAATCTTGATGTTAGTTTCTGTTTACTCTTAAATATATTACACAACTGAATGATGTTAACTGGATAACTGAATAATATAATGTTCTACGTAAAAAGACAGGATATAGTCTCTTCGAAGTGCATTAATTGCTTACTGTTGCTGTACCTTGATTACAGTAATATTGATTCTGATTCATTTGTTGTAGAAGAGAGAAGTAGTTGATACTCTTGAATTCCGTGATGAAGTATCAAAGAGAATGGGACAACTTCTATTAAGAGGATTCACTATGTTAGACGCTATATGTCCTTGTGGTGTAAGATATAATCAATATATTGATCCTTTTATTCACATATACCGTAATCAGGGTATTCTAATGGAAGATCGATCAAGTGGAAGAAGATGCGTTGCGTGTGAACTGAGAGATGAAGAAGAATCAAGTAGTATGTTTAGAACTATCGTTGTATCGGCCGCTTTAAGAAAAGCACATTTGAAAATTTCGAGAATCACTTTTTTGTCCATTGATTAGTCATAGCTGTAGAAGTTTCATCACAATGAATAGATAACAATATACAATTAGTAGTATGAATTCTAAACATCTACTTAATCACATGATATTCAATTACAGACCCCCCTGAACGGGAACCATTGATTACGTCAACTACTACTAATACCGTATCCAACCCTATTGATCAATCTCCTTCTATTGCATCTAATGTATATATATTCTTTGTATGTTCTGTTAATGGACTATCATTAAAGAGTTCATCTACAGTTTATGAAGAAGATCTTCGAGAATATGTATCAAAAGGAATGGGACGAATGTTACTGAAAGGATACACTATGCTTGATGCAAACTGTACATGTACTGTATGTATCTACTCTATTCTATATTTAATATATTTCATTATTTAGTGTATTCTTATGGCTGATCGTGATGGTAACCGTACATGTCTTGCATGTGAATACCGTAAGAGCCATAATACGGTAGTTTCCCAAGATAACTCGAGAAAGAGTGATTATGGGTTTGAAATAAAGGAGATTCCTCTTAATACTGATCTGCCATCTTCATCTAAATTTTCGGTATGATTTTGTTTTCTCTTAACGATTGAATTTATGTGTTTGAGAATGATGATGTGGAAGAATTGGAAGATACTGAGTGTGACAAATTTCGTGATGAAGTAACGAAAAGAATGGGGGAACTACTGCTCAAAGGAGTCACTATGCTAGATAGTTACTGTAAATGTGGAGTAAGCTGATGTATGAATTGCTATATGAAGTATGTGATATTTAAGGCGATTATGATGCAAGAAAGGAATGGAACTAAGAGATGTATTGAATGTGAGATAAGAAATGAAGGTTCAACTGAAGTAGTTGCGGAGACTGAAAAGATAGATGTGGAGAATAAGAATGTAGAAAGGAAACAAAAGAGAAAAGTATCATTTCAATCTAATCCACCTCATTTTCATTCTCATCCGCATCACAATTTCAAGAAGGTCCATAGTAGTGAATGGAAGACCGTAACTGAAATGACAATACAATCTAAGCTTGTTTGGTTATCTCATAAACTAGAACAGACTCAAGATTATGATGAGATGTCTAAAATTCTTCTACTAATTGAACATGCTTCTCGAGTTGTTCAAAATCTTTGAATGACGTATTTAATTTGTCCACTATCTTGCTATTTTGTTATGCCTATGTTGTGTGATAAAACATTATTTGAGCGATCAGATGTTACAGTCCATTTTTGATTATTTATAAAATCGATTTTTAATGAAAAAATTGAAACTTGAAATGCATCTACATGTAGACAAAATGTGCTATATACCGTAATAAAAATTCTTATTGCGTGTAATAAATGTGGGTGTGTGGAAAGTGTATGAAGAAATTCGAACAGCGATTTAAATGCTGGATGTGATGGTGGCGTCAATTTGTTGACTTATTATCTATTCTTGTTGTTATTCTTGTTATTTTTGAATGAACATCAGCTTCAGCTTGTCCCGTCATTGAGCCCGTTGAATTACTCTCTATTGTTTTTTTTCAATAATAAGATTTTCGAAATACATTTATTTGCTTTCAAGGATGGTGGATAAAAAGGAAGACCGGAAGTCTCGTTCTGGTTCTTCATCGTCTTCGAGCTCTGGATCATCTTCATCTGGATCTCGTTCTTCCTCCTCATCTTCATCGAGGTACGGATCTTATTATTATTAACTCTACATGATAATTCGTAGGGTAGAACAGAATTGAATCGCATTCAATTGATCCCAGTTTTTGAAAGATAGTCATCATTTAGAACCCTATCCAAACATTAACGTTTTAAGAAATTACAAAAGGAATCTATATTATTGTTTCGCATTCGTGCCTAAGTCGAGCATCATTTTTCGTTCATCAGCGACATTTAGCGGTCGCTATTTCAAGGCTTTAACGGCATTTTATTTGTTATATAAATGCAAATTCCACTAAATCATTACAAATAACGACCGCTAAATGCCGCTGATGAATGAAAAATGATGAACGACTTCGCACGGTTGCACCACTTAAGCACGAATGCGGAACCCTAATCAATATATAGTGAGAGGAATCAATGAATTGCCTTTCCTTGGTTTTATCGTTCGCTCTTTCAGTTCATCACGTTCAGTTTCTCCTAAGAATAAGAAACGCGTATCAAAATCGAAATCTCCTAGCCGTCGATCACCCGCTAGACGACCTGCCGGTACTTTTTTCTCTTATTCTTTTATCCTAATGATTTTTAATTGTTTATTCACAGAGAATCTGGAGCAAGCTTGCCGCAAACATACAACAGTCTAGTAAATTGCGAATAAATTGCTCCGTTGTTGCCTTCACGACGACACATTTCAAAGCAATTTATTGGCAACTTGCTTCGTTGTTGCTTTAGAACTCAGTATCACAGAGAATGTGGAGCAAGCTTGCAGCAAGTATCGGGCAAACTTACGGGGAATATCGTCGCAACCTCACACAACCCTTGTCGCAAACTTGCCCGACACAAAACAAGTAAAATATAATTTGCCGGCAATTTGCTTCATCCTTGCTCCATAAATAGAGCAAGGATGAAACAAATATCTGGCAATTAACCCTAAACTGAGCTCTACAGCAACAACGAAGCAAGTCGCCAGTAAATTGCTTTGAAACTGTCGTCATGAAGGCAACAACGGAGCATTTTATTCGCAATTTACGAGACTGTTACATGTTTGCGGCAAGCTTGCTCCAGATTCTCTGTGTAGGTTAATTGCCGGTTATATGTTTCTCTGTTTATGGAGCAAGGATGAAACAAGTTGCCAGCAAAATATATTTTACTTGTTTTGTGTGGGACAAGTTTGCGGCAAGGGTTGGGTGAGGTTGCGGCTATATTCTCAGTAAGTTCGCCCGATACTTGCGGCAAGCGTGCACCAGATTCAATGTGTTAAAATGTCTAACAATAAGAAATGGTTCTTCGCGGGTGTATTTATTGTTACTAAAGTTAAAAAGATTTGGTAAATCACTTTTTTATGTTAATTTTATTGGCCGTAATGATATGATAATTTATTATTAATATGTTATGCTAATTCAATATTTTAATATTCAGCTTCTGGAAGACGTGATCCTTCAAATGACAGACGACCTCGCAGACGATCCCCTTCACCCAGAAGAAGACAAAGAAGGTAGAGAATTGTAAAAAAATTATATTGGAAAATTACTGGAATCTAGCTTACTCTTAAACATATGTAGACTAGATTATACGTGGGCGGCACTGTTGCTAGCTACAAAACTCACCCTGTTTATTCGAAATTCACGCAATAATGATTTTTTGAAATTATTGTAGTTATATGATCGACCCACCTGATTTTAATTTCCAGCGATAGAGATTGCCCACATATGGACTAGATCATACTTTACAGTTTAATATAGTTTAAGTTTTATCATAGGTGGGCGCGTGAAAACGAATTCTTTTTGCAAACAGCCGTTCCTTCCCTTGCGGAGCCTTGCGCATTAGCTTTGCCTCGCAAAATTGGGAAATTTCCGGTCAAATCTGCAAAAAATGGCCATGCGCATAGCCTTGCCTTACAATTCTCCCGTTTGCGCACAGCCTTTCCCCCAACGTGTCCATCTATGAGTTTAATAATTGCTCAACGCAATAAAAATTAATATAAAAATATCTTACTTACGTCTAACACATGTATTGAAATTATGATCGATTTTTTACTCTTGGTTCTTGAACACAAGGCATAGAGTTTTCCCACTACTCATGTCAGAAGATTCTAGAGTATTGTTAATCTTACTTAGTTGTACAAGTAAACTTTTTGAGTTGGTTCAACAATGAACATTCATAAATTACTGTCTGCCAAGAAATACTCAAATATTGTTTATTTGATTGAATCAATTTTGTTTTAGTTCATCTCGTGGACGTGATCGTGTAGCTCGTCGTTCTCGCTCTCGTTCTCCTCGTAAAACGAGTCCACCTAAGAAATTGTGTATCCGTCATCTCAGTCGTAACGTCACTAAGGAACATCTTAATGAAATCTTCTCTATTTATGGAGTTCTCAAGAGTTGTGAAATGCCTTCTGATAGAAACCATCCACATCTCGGACGTGGATACGGATATGTTGAATATGATAAAGTGGAAGATGCAGAGAAGGTTTGTTTTCTTCTTTTTATTTTATTTTATCTACCTGACCACAGTCACGTTCATGCATGGGGGTATGAACCCCCCTTGTAAAATTAGGGTTTTTCGAAAATAGAAAAAAAGTGAAGACCGCTATATAAAATTAGCCATTTTTCGTTCCGATGCCCCCTGTAGAATCGAGTTCCAGGTACCCCGCCCATATATGGTCACGTTATACTTTTCCGAGATACTTTTTTTTCGTTATTTTTTATCGTGTTCATTGTAGGCGATGAAGCACATGGATGGAGGTCAAGTAGATGGACAAGTGATACAAGTAGAAGTAACACATAGTGCGGCTGCACCTGTTGTCCGTAATCGTTCACCTCCAAGACGTTCCCCTATTCGTCGTGCTTCTCCTCGTCGTGGTTACTCTCCTAAGAGACGTACGCCGCCATATCGTGCATCTGGTGCCAATGGAGCTCCTCTTGGACGTGGACGTTTCCGTTCTCGCTCGCGTTCCCCTCGCAGGAGAAGGTCCAGGTCTTAAGAGGTAAGGTATACTCCGATATTATCTATTCCACATCATGTATATCATGTGTAATGTATACTGGCTGCGCAAGCTAGCTCATTAACATTATTCTTATTTCTTATTGTTCATTGTTTTTCTATGATCTCCGCGATGATAAACAAATGGTAATATTTATCTCTTTACAACACAACAAGTATATTTAGTTAGTTATAATCTAAGGAGAGATCATCTCCACCTGCATTAAGTTCAGATCTTAATTTTCTGAGCTCCAAATCTGCGGGCTTAGATTTGTCAATACGAAGCTGGGTATTTCTATTGACAGCTTCGAACTCTTCTACTTGACAGGATAGATCACCATCTTCACTCATTGATAAATCAGTGATAAGATTGAAGAATGCAGTTTGGGAAGGGAGATTAGGAGTGCCATGTTTTTCAAAGAATGACAGAACGTTATTGATATCACGAAGTAGGTAATGGAGAACACGAGGATGGGATAGATCCATTGATTGAGATACATCTATCACATAGACTTTGCCATCTTGATATAGTAGATTGAATTCTGACAGATCTCCATGTACTAGATTACAATCCTTGTACATTCGAAGAAGAATCTGAACATGAACAACATAATAATCAATCAATAATATTGTATACATACATCTTGTGTCTGCATGAATGCACTGATCTTGGCTGTTTCATCTTCGAATATCACATTCTTCAGCTTAGGGGCCACGTTTCCTCTTTCATCTCCAATCATGCTCATGACCTACAGTAAGAATACATTAGATTACAAAGGAAAACATGATCACTTCAAGAAAAGATATTTAATGCCACTATGTTTTTCTAAGAGAACTAATGGGTATAACTCTTGTTAGATATTGCGCGAGTACTGTAGTTATAATGGAGCGCTAACAATAAGAGATTGGAAGGATGAATTCAGTCTTTTGTATGAATGCTTTAAATGTACCATGATATGCTTCTTCAGTTTAATAGGTTCAGGACACGGTAGTTGCTTGTTGAACATACTAAATCTCACAACTTGTATACATTGTCAACAATTGAGACTAACCGAGTAAGATTCATGAATTCCTTCTCAGCCCAGATTCTCATTACACGACGTGGATTTTTGAAGCGAAAATCATTCACGACATATTCTGATCGATTCTTGAAGTCTGTTAGAGATGTCTTATACACCTTCAAAACAGAGATTGTATAGAGAAATGAGATTAATATATATTACTTTGATAGCCAGAAAGTCTGGTTTATCATCAGAGAGAAGAGAATGGGCACCAGCTGAGAGAACCGCAGATTCCTAAAAAAAGAATATGATCAATCAATAAAAAGAGACCGATACAGTATACCTTTCCAGTAGCAATAATTCCATCGACTCTATCAAACAATCCTTGATTAATCCATTTGAATAGAATGAGACGAGTGATTGCATCAACAGATGTATCTATTGTAGCCTAATAACAAGAAAATAATGATATGATTTTTGTTAAAAATTGTGAAACACACCTTCTCTTCCTTATCTTTAAGACGATTAATCCTTTTCTGTTCAGTCTTAGAGAAGGATCTGAGTTTATTAAATACTTTTCCATCTGAGTGCATATCTACTGAATAGCAATCACCAGTAGATACATCAATGACACCCTAAAATCAAATGTGTCAAGATTTTTTTAATTTGTAGAATAAAGTAATAATGCTTACATTCATAACTCTTTCAACATTCTTGGAACTAACAATGGAGGGGTCATGTTTGCTGATAATCTCTCCGTTAGGACCACGAGATAAACCACCGATGAAAGGGCCTAATACTTCATCCATTGTTTGTACCTCAAACACGAAATATTGAATCAGAAAAGACTGGTAACACTTACATCATACATATGATTTGTGTTGAATTCTCTTAATTCCTCATCATCACTCATTTCATCATCATCATCATCATAATGATATTGACGAACAGACGGGATATAACGATCAGTTGCGACGGATACTACAGATACAGTACAAATAGATAGTCACGAGCAGCAAAAACAGATCATTCACTCACTACTATTCTGTTTTCCTGGAGTCTTCTTTGATTGTTCCAGAAGTTCAGCCATCTCAGCTTCTCGATCGAATTCACGTTGAAGGGCTCGAGCCATTTCTTCATCATCCTTATATTCTGTGAACGATGAACAAGGTCCATCTTCATCAACAAGTTGGTGTACAAGTTCTTCACTCATAATTTCGACAAAAGAGACGATCGGTTCGTCGACTTCATCTTCAGCCTTCCCCCAAGCACTTTTCTTTCCCCAAACAGCCATCGCCAAATTGGAATCAGCACTGGAAAGTCAGCAACCGATTAAAAAGTGATGGATTCTTGCACACCATGCTGCAATCGCAATTGCCCAAGTATACCGTAATCAATTTCAAATATTTGGATCTGCACATCAAAAGACTTGTTTTCTCGGATGTCATCCTTCTCTTTTAACTTTATTTTTCACGAAGTAGTATTGTTAGTTTTCATATTTATGTGATGCTAATACATTCTTGAAGCTCTCTTCTATCTTATCGAAAGATTTCTGTCTCATTGCTAACACACTTCATTATCGGTGATAAATGTAAAGATTCAGAGCATCACTTGAAACGGTCCATCCGAATTTGAGGAACGTTGTCTTGTGAATATAATGTCTGGCAGTACAGTCATGGAACACATGTCGTCCATGCCTCATCAAAATGATCAAAACGCTATCAGATATTTGACTAACTTCGGTGAGTCGTTCTTATCGGAAGTCATGTGGTGTAAAGTAACTGCAGTTGTCTCCGAGAGATGGTTGATCTCTTTCTTTCAGTCAAATCAGCTGGTGATGACGTTGATGTTAAGAAGAAAGAAGAGTCCATTATGGAGCTTGGAACTCTTTTGGCTAAGGAAAAAAGAACTCAAGAACTTCGAGAGATGATCGAACAGGTTTGTTTCTTGTCTTTATATTCGTATCAATTGTATTGTTAGATGCTATATTTATTTATTGTTATTCAGACTCGTCCTCTTCTTATCTCTCTCGGAAAAGCAAAGGCAGCCAAGCTAATCAGAGATTTAGTTGATATGTGTTTAACAATTGATGATCAAGATGGAGATATCAAGGTTTGTCTGCAATGTACTTTCATTTTTCCTCGCTTATTATGCGTTTTCATCTAGGCATTGTCTTCTCTTTTACCTCCCAATCCTATAATATTATGCATTGAAGGTTGTATTTTCAGATTGAATTGTGTCGTGAATGCATTCAGTGGGCTACGGAACAGAGTCGAGCTTATCTCAGACAAACACTTCAAGCTCGATTAATTAGATTGATGAATGATCTGAAGAGATACACTCAAGCACTTCCTCTAGGTATCCATTTTATAATATTTTAAATGCTAAAACATTGTCTAGTTTTTTTAAATACTCAATAAAATGTTTAAATGATATATAAATTGTAAATTCAGCCGCCGAACTGATCAGAGAAGTGAAAAAGGTTGACGACAAAGATCTTCTCGTTGAAGTACAACTCGAGGAGAGCAAATCATTCTATTATCTCGGCAATTTGGGGAAGTTAGTCTTTTAATTAAAAAAAAAACTTTCTTCTGTCTATTTTGATATAAAAGAATGGATTTAGATCTCGTGCTTCATTAACAGCAGCCCGTACTGCAGCTAATGCTATATATGTACAACCGAGGATGCAGGTATATATAGAATAGATATTATAGGTTATTGGAATGTTTATTAAATGGATGTGTTTGAGGCTGCTTTGGATATGCAATCTGGTATTCTTCATGCCGCTGATGAAAGAGATTTCAAAACTGGATTCTCATACTTCTATGAGGCATTTGAGAGTTACGACAGTTGTGGAGAAAAGGATCTTGCCCTTGTTGCACTCAAGTACATGTTATTGTGTAAGGTGAGAACTAATGAACGTATATTTTATTTATTTATTTATTGTATCCTTCACTATCACTATTTGTATCGATTGATTTTGAGGTTATGATTGACTTACCTGAAGAAGTACCGATTCTTCTTGCTGGAAAGCTCGCCATGAAATACAATGCTAGTGAATTGGATGCTATGAAGGCCATTGCTCTAGCCGCTAAGAAGAGAAGTCTTGCTGACTTTAATAATGTATGAATCTTTTATATTATTTTTAAATATTTCTAAGTATTCATTGTAAGTTTTTATTTTATCGATTTTGTTGTGTATTGATTGATATTTAATCTCTTTTGTAGGCATTCGGAGAGTATCGTGAGGAACTTCAAATGGATGCTGTCGTGAAGAAACATTTCAATCATCTCAGTGAGAGAATGCTCGAGAAGGAATTATGCAGGTATACTTATAATTGGTCATTTCTATCGTTTTATTGGGATGATCAGGCTAGGTTTGTATGAATTTGATAATTGGGATTGAAATAGAATGGTGAATCACTTGAAATTTTTATTATTGTGATAAATTGTAGATTGATCGAGCCTTATTCATTCGTTCAACTCGATTACATCTCTCAACAAATTGGATTAAGTCGAAGCAAGGTTAGTTTTCTTTTTTTTCTTTTTTTCCTTTGAATAATTAGGAAAATGCATTCTTATCACAAAAATATGGACAGAATCTGAAAGAGAAATGAATTTGCACAACCTTTTACACCTCCATATCACTTGTACATCCTCTCGTGAATATTAAATTACGATTATCAAATTTCTTCCTCTAAAATTGTCTTTTTCCTTTTTTTTGTCACAAAACATGCCTGAGAATCTTCAATCTTATCTTACTGATGATTCATTTTAATTAGAGATTTATTGTTTGATATTTAGGTTGAGAAGAAGTTGTCACAAATGATTCTGGATAAAAAGTTATCTGGTTCACTTCATCAAGAAGATGGTATGCTCATTGTATATGAACTACAGAAACCAGATGAGACATTTGAATCTGCTCTTGCTACTATTCATGCTATGGGAGAAGTAAGTCATCAAATATATTCAATATAGATAGTTATTATTATTCTATTTAGGTTGTTGATGCTCTCTACCAACGGGCTACTAAATTGAACTGATTTGATCAATTTATTATATGTATCAATCAGTATCTATTTGTATTATACTCATCTCGTCTTCATTCTTTCTTTCTCATCACCTCATCATTTCGTATATGTTTAATTCTCCATCCTATTTATTACTTTAATCATGAGTTGAGCTCATCTCAACTTGTATCTCCTTTATCGAGTCGTCGTTAACCCGAAAAAGAAAAGAAACAAAAAGCGGTTTGAATCATTAGTGATATCTAATTGTGTGCATCTGTAATTGTATGACTAAAGTGTTGTAATCATATGCAAATTGTAAATCGTTATTGATTTCCAATGCTTGGATTTTTTGCTAAGTTTGTAAAATGTTTCAATAAAGATTTTTCTCAACGCTTTTTCTGATATTTGTATGTTTCTGTGGTTAGATTCCACACTAATATACCTTTTTCTTCTAATCAACTAACAGATTAATTATTGTATGGATTTAGATTGGATAAAGAATATCAATTGAAGAGTGGTAGCAGTGTGGATTAAGTGAGTAAAGATTGATTGTTTGTGTGTATAAGTTGGTCGTTGAAGGTGATTGATTGATTGGTTCTCATGGGAATGGTATCAGTGTCAGTCATTGGATCTACCTCATCTCTTATCACAAATGTCTTCCTCAACTCAATGCACATCTCATCTATCAGATCTTCTTGCATTCTGCTACATTGACGATCTTCTTTCACTATCTAATCCCCCTCGTGCTCTCACTTTTCTTTTCCAGGTTATATTTTATATATCTCCCAATCTCTATCATATCTATTCTTCTTCAGCGTCTTCTGGTAGTAGCATCTCGTGGTGGAGTAAGTGCTGCTGATCATACTGTATCATCTCTACTATCGATACTTGGTTATATATCCCTTCCATCCCCTCCAAGATCTACTATCGAAGAGAGTACTGCTGCTGCTCTTATTCTACTTGTATGTACTCTATCCATTCATTCATTCCATTCCATTCATTGTATTAAGATCTCTCGTCGTACAGAGACAGATCCGTGTCTAGTAAAAGGAGGAGAGAAGTTAGCAGCTGCACTTGAGAGTGCAACTAGTTCAATTACTCCATCTATCAGTCTATCCCATCTACTTGAATCTATTACTTCCAAGGTTATTCATTCATACACAGAGAATCTGGAGCAAGCTCGCCGCAAATGTCGGACGAGTTTGCAGCAAGCATTTGTCGACCTTACGGGGAATGTTTTTGCAAACGCACCCAACCCTTGAGGCAAACTTGCCCGACACTTGCGTGAGTGGCGGGCAACTTGCTCAATCCTCGCTCAATCCTTGCACATTTTACGCGTTAATTGCTTCATCATTGCTGTATACTTGCGCATTTATTATTTACTTCTTGCACTGTTCTTGCTCGATATTCGCTCGCTACTTGCTCTTCCCTTTTTTCTCTTTCATAAAAAATTCAAGTTTCCCCGCTTCTCCTAACCATGTTCGATCACCAATATCTTTATTTTTCATTACAAAGTAAATATTGGCGATGGAACATGATTAGGAGAAGCGAGGAAACGTTCTCACAGAAGATGCACTGTAACAAATCTTTATCTTCTTTAGCAAAACAAATCATGAGCGGCACTTAGCATTAAAAGTCATTGCTCGTAGACAATTTATGTGTTGGAGAACGAACGATATTCATTATCATCGATATTCCCGATATGAATAGAACTCGAAAGAAAACTTAGAGACAACGAGATATATCGTAATTAAGTCATTTCCTAAATCTCCTGAAAAAATATGTTTAATATTAGAAACAATAGTACAAACAAACGAGTGATGACTTCCGCTTTCCCATTTCAGACGATAATCATATCATAAGATTGCAACAGAGCGAACAGTGATGAATAAAACGCACTGAAGCACACGTGCGAGCATATCCGCAGCGCTAGCGCAACGCATAATAGGATAAAGAGCGAGCAACAAGCGGGCAAGTTGCCCAAAGCTTGTCGAAAACGAGCAAGGATGAAGCAAATAACCGGCAATTAACCCTAAACTGAACAGCAAAGCAATAACGAAGCAAGTTGCCCATAAATTGCTGTGAAACTGTTGTCGGGTAGGCGACAACGAAGCAATTTATTCGCAATTTGCGCGACTGTTACATGTTTGCGGCGAGCTTGCTCCAGATTCTCTGTGTATATAAGTATATTGTATCAATATATGTGATTCCAGATATTGGAGTCATCACCGGAAGTAGGTAGTGTAGGATCAGAAAGTATGGATCATCCATCATCTAGACGATCAAGTGTTAGTGTCACTATGGCTAGTGCTCTAGCTACTGCTGGTCCTATTTGTACTCAATCACAAGAGGTTATCCATCCATTAATTCATTCGGTCAATCAATGTATTGTATTGTAGTCATTGCGTGCAGTATTCTCTCAAGGAGTTCGTGCATCGAATATCAGTCCATCTGCAGTATCAGCTGCTATTGTGACCATGTTGAATACACGACCTACTCCTGTACTTGCTTCATTTGATCGACCAGGTATCAATATTTATTCATATTATCATATGGTCTCACACCGATTCAAGTAATACATATTCCCGTATGTATCAAGCACCGCTATACTTACCGCTGATTATATACGTTCGATTATATATTTTATTCATATATTGTTTCGCCCCCCCCCCATCGAAATATTTAAGATTCGTTATATTTTGTGAACAACTAAATGTTGTATTTGCAGGAGCTGATGTGAATCGTGTATGGGATGGGAAAGTATTTGCAAAAGTAGTGATTGATTTGAATCCATCATTGAATTGGAGTGAAGTATTTCTTCATCTTGATACTCCTCAATTCATTGTCAAAGATAGAGCTGGTCTCGTTCTTCTTACTAATATATTCAGTACTGCATTCTGTGGAAAGGTGAACATTCTATGATCACATTATGGTCTTTGATCTTTGATCTTTACAGTCATGGCCAATGTCTCTTCTGTATCGTGAATGGAAGATCAATAAAGTAGGCCAAGTGAGTTGGTTACAACAAATAGTAGAGAATGGAGATGTATGTTGTCTAATGGATCATTCTCATCGACTTGTTAATACACAAACATTGAAAGTTCAATACGAAGAACCTAATAAGGAAGTATCTAATTGGTTAGTTAATTGATTAATCTAATGCTGACATTATTATTATTATTATTATTTATATTCTCTTTTTAATAATTTTGATATTTCATATATTTTCTTGCACTCGAACACTTTGTACTTGTTGAAACACCCTTGTGGTGTACGATAAATAAATAAATAAAATTATCTATTATAGGAAATGTCTCGATCTGACTGATATTCTATTGAAACTATCTGATGCATTAGGCCCAAATGAGAATAGTCGAGTATGTTATATTTTAAAGATTAATTATTACGTTTTAACCTTTTTAACAGGTAACGAAAGTGTTCCATACTGGTCTTGCTGTATGTCCGGATATCGTCCTCCTCGCTTTCCTTCAACTTCCGGTATATTTATTATTATTATTATTATTATTATTATGAGATATTGAATGAATGGTATTGTAGGTTCCATTGAGTGAGAGTCGTATCAATTTGATGAATGTATTCATTCCTCATCTTATATCTACTCATTATAATGTTGTTCCTGTACTCAATACTATGTGGAATAGTACTCATCTACCAAAGAATATTCTTCATTCTATCATTGTACAGGTATATTTATATTTGTAATCATATATTTAATATGTAGTTGTATGATTGATTTGTAGTCCTTATGGAACTACTATGGAAAGAATCCGGATGATCAAGCAAAGTTGACGAAGATTCTTGATATTGCTCATGAGATGAAACCATCTGGATTAACTGAACTATTTGAATTAACTCATTTCAATTTCACTATTGATCTGGCATGTTTGGCATCGAAGAGAGATTATCTAAAATTGGAGAAATGGTTAGAAGATAAGGAATTGGTTCATGGGGTATGTTACTATTAATATTGACGAGTCGATTATGTAATTTTGTTATATTCAGGAGACATTCGTAATGGCTGTAATGCATCATATCAGACGTAGATTACCTACAAGTACTGGAGGAACTGCATATATGAATCCTGAGGTATTGTAACCCTTTCAATACTATTGATGATTAGTTCATTTGATTAAGATGTTCTCAACATTGAATACATTCGTAATGAAACATTGTGGAATGAGTTCAGCTACACGATTGGAGTACAACAGTCTACTCAATCATATCAATCGATTACAGGTAACTACAGTATTCTATTTATATCGTCTTATGGTATAAATATCTGCCTTACTATTACAGTATGGTATGGTGGATGGTCTTTGATCTCTTTTGGCATGCGATAGACGTATTCCTCACAGTGATTCCTCTCTCATTGTCTCATTGAGACATGTTCATTCTCACTCTCAATCAGTCTATATCTCTATCTCTCTCTATATATCTATTCTCTATCTATTCTATCTCTATCTCTATATCTCTAGTCCGTCTCTTACAGTGGACTCTCCTTCGTTCGTTTCAACTGCCGCTCAATGAGAGAGGAAAGCGCTACGATGAATACGTCTTCCTTCTTCTACTTCTTTATCTTCCTTCATCCATTCATACCCCATACATTGTTGACCCATCCCATTATTCACCACTTACAAACTATAATGTTAGATTCATTAGGTAACATTATTATACAAATAACGGGTAATTTTGTACTACGAGTGTCATAAACCCCATTTGCTTTTGTCATACTTATACCTCTCATATCCAAGATTGTTCTCACACATCCCTAACATATTCGGGTTAACTTTCATTTCATTGCTAATACCAATAAACAATGAGGGTTTGACTACTATAGTATGTGTATTACTGTAATGTACAGTATTGGTTGCTTAACCACCTGAGTATTTGAGTGGTATTCCATTGATTATGAGAATATGATATATCTATTGATCTATGGATGTATTAATATATGTTTCAGATGCGGAATGAACCTAATCGAACAGGGACAGGAAGTGGAGGACCATCTGGTCAAGGAGGACGATTACCTATGTCATTTATAAGAGGAGGTAGTGCTACATCAATGCAAGCTCCACCCCCTTCAGTAACACAAGGACTTCCACCATCAAGAGGATTCCATTTACCTGATAATGGAAATGGATCTGCTAATGGATTAAATGCATTTGGTGCTTCTAATCTATCCATGTCTCCTACTAATCAAATGATGGGTCGTGGACAGGTACTATATTCATTCTATTCCTTTTATTCTTATTGATTGATATGATTATAGCAACAGATGATGGGAGGAGTTGGAGGTTCACGTAATGGTAATGGTGGAGGAGGAGGAGGATGGACACCTGGTCCTATGAGTGGAGGAGGAGCTCCTGGTGGTTCTATTGCTCCTATGAGAAATACACCTGGTATCATATGAGAGATTGTCTGAGGGAATTAACTTTCTGACCGGGGGAGGTAACATAATAATTATAGCGAAAAATATATTTTTCTGTTTGATGTAGAATAAAATAGTGCACTACCAGGCGACCTCAGCCACGCATATGAGAAAGTTTGAATTTGTCTCTGGAGGTTACTGTAGGCGAAAATGTTCGGTAGGTCAAAAAATGATTTCGGCTCACAAGCATCCGATCGACGGGAGTGGTACCAATCGATTCCTCATGCGAATACAAACAACTTTTACTTAAATCACTTAAGAATCGAGTTATTGTGAAAATAAACTTTTGAGCGTTAATTACTATACGACGGTTCTCTAGAACACGACCATTCATCTATCCCTTGGTGGTAAAAGGGCTGCCTAGTTAGCGTAACGTCGCGGGTTCGAAACCTATTGTCGAACTTTCCTATTTTCAAAATGTCGCGCCGTTGCCTGTACATCAAGCCTGATTCATTCATCATTCTAGCGATCACTACGCTGAATTAGCATGCAGAATAACTTTTGCTACCTTTCTGTCTTCACAGTTTGTTCACGAAAATATTCGAGGGACTCCACGTTTAAAAACAAAATACATTGATTGAGCATGAATAAAGTATGACAATACACCAAAAGATTATCGTGATAGTGTATGGTAGTGATAGCGCATGATAGTGCGCTATTTTAATAAACATAAATCAGAAAAAAAAATGTTTCGCTATGTCCGGTCAGACACGGTCTCGTAAAAAAAAACTCACTTCACGATAATCTTTTGGTGCATTGGAGCCGAAATAATTTTTTGACCTACCGAACATTTTCGCGTACAGTAACCTTCAGAGACAAATTCAAACTTTCTCATATGTGTGGCTGAGGTCGCCTGGTAGTGCACTATTTTATTCCACATCAAACAGAAAAATTTATTTTTCGCTGTGTCACCTCATATGTGAGTTCCCTCAGACAGGCTCTCATATATTATATTGATTGATTGATTGATTGGATGATTGGATGATCTAGGTGCAACAACTCCTTCATCTGCTCTCAACTTTGGATCACAGAATCCAACAACTCAAGCAATGAATGATCTAGGATCTCGAGGAAGTAGTAGTATGGATGATCTATCTACTACAAACTTCTCTGATGCTATTCAACAAGAAGCTAATTCATATTTTGAGAAGGTATACTTTCTCATTCTTATTTACTAGAATTCTTATCGTATTTTTCCCCAGATATACAATCATACAAATACGATGTCTGTACATGATTTGTTGGTGAAGTTGAAAGCATTCAAAGTGAGCCCGAATCCTCGAGATCGACAGGTTACATTTATTATTATTTGTTTGTTTGATTTATATTTAGTTAACTTATAATCTTAGAGTCCCTAGACTTACCCCTAGTCCTGATTGGGCCTCAGTTTTTTGAAATTTTTGTATTTACGTAGTAATTCCAAAATACTGTGTTTGAAGCTCCATTAATTTCTTCCCAAAATTTTCCTGGGGTTCCAGTTATTAGGAAAATCTTGTCCGGCCATCTGACACTCAAACAGAAAATTTACTTTAATAAGTGATTGATTGCCTAGTTTCTGAAATATATAATTGAATAACTTACTTTACATAAATGTTTCAATTTCTTATGCATCATTATCATCATTGAAGGTTTTGCATTGCGTAGTGAAGAATTTATTTGAAGAATATCGATTCTTCAAAGAATATCCAGAAAGAGAATTGAAAATTACAGCTGAAGTGTATGGAGGAATAATCAGAGAGAATATTATTTCGTAAGTCTTTATTAATTTGCTATTTCATTTCATATTTATACGTGAAGTAGAGTAATATCTATATAATCATGAATATAGTTATAGTAATCTACATTTTGCGACAGCTGTGCGGAAGATGGTGGAGAGTTTACAAGCTGAGGTAATCATTTAATGTTTATTATTTTGGATATGATTCAACTCATCAAAGAGATGAATGATATATTTGATTTTAGCCTGGAAGTATGTTGTGGCTCTTTGGATTGGTTGCTTTGCATTCGTGTAGATTGAAGTTGTGCAACTACCCCAAGGTATTTTAGAGAATTTGAAGATTTTTCTCATATATCGTTTTAATCAGCTGTTAAAATAGAATATTTTGATGCCGAATGAATGATTTTCCTTTCATAGTTGATGAATGCTGTAGTTCTCTCATCCTATTAATTACTCTCATTCACACTCCAAATATTATTTCAACTCGTCTCTTGAAATTTAATAAGAATAATATTATATTATAGGTGTGTGTGATGATTTCTACTCATGAGAACTTCAATAAATTCCCTGAGGCATTGAAGTCATATGTGAATGCTGGTATTCATGGTCAATTACCAACAAATCTTGGTCGTGAATCACCATCATGGATACCACAAAGTAGTAGTGCAAGTACAAGTACTCAATCAATACAATCATCTAATATCAATGCTAATGCTGCACGAACAAATACTTTATCCAATCTCAATACTACTCCCGCTGCTATTGCACCCAGAACGGTTTGTTATATTTATTCTTCATTTCATTCTTCTCATTTTTGTACGGCTAATATAATCAGTAATGATATTATCTCAGTGATTGATTGATTGATTTTCAGTTCCAAGCAGCATCATCAGGATTGACATACAATGCAACGAATGTAGATGCTCTTGTTCAACAATCAGAAGCTAGTGGAAGTGTGATAGCTCCACCAAGAGAAGATATTGTTGAAGAGGTATGTTATTCTCTCATTCTTAATAACTACTATAGAGAAAGAAAGAATGGGAGTCACTTAAAATGAGCTGTGTTTTTTTTTAAGAAAAAAACTATAGTAAATCTAAAACGATATGAAATATTTGTTTATATCTTTTTTAAATGAATATGATTCATTGATTCTTTGATTTCAGATAGCTTTTATGTTCAATAATCTGGCAGCATCTAATATGACATCGAAGAGAGATGAGATTCGTCGTATGATTCAATCTGAAGGCGAACCATTCCTCAAATGGATTGCTCAATATATTGTCATGAAAAGAGTATCGATTGAACAGAACTTCCAGGTACATACCTGTTTCACGGTATATCCACATCATAGATCGAAAAGTATGTTACAAAGTACCAAGCCTGACCGCATTTTGAGCCAAAATTTCCCAAAAAATCGAAAAACCAGACTGCATTTTGAGCCAAAATTTCTCAAAAATCGAAAAAGTTGACCGTATTTTGAGCCAAATTTGAAAAAAATCTAAAAACCTGACCGCATTTTGGAAACCGATAACCTAGCTATTCGACCTATGATCCACATAATGATCTACTAACTCGACAAGGGACATTATTAACTTCAATTTAGCCCATATTTTTTGAGAGTGAGACTAGCATAAGTGTAAAAGCAAACATCCTAAATTTACCTTCAAAACGTAAAACTTTGATTCATGTTAACTAAACACAGTTGTTAGTTTTTTTTTTGTTAGATAGTGGCGCATTTTAGCATCAGTGGGTTTGCGTACCTATGAAGACAAATTTAAATATTTCGCTGTGAACGCTGTTTTGTAAAAGTTGTACCGTTATATTTTCTGGAATTTCTTCGATTTCTGGTCACCCAACTTTTCGATCGAATGGAGGGGTCGCCCCCCCCTCCCATTCGACTTAGATGCGATACAATTTAATATTGGTATTATGAACAGTAGTATCTCTTTTTATGTTTGTTGATTTGCAGCCTCTATACAATACATTCGTTGGTGCAATCGACAATCCTCTTCTTGATCGATTTGTGAAGGAAGAGACTTACAGAAATATCAAGGTATGTGGTTTGATTCGTATCAAGGGTAAACGTATATGACAAATGGGATATGAATGCATTCTACATCGGGGTACACATGGTAGTTTTATCCTGTTGGTACTTATAGAATAGTTGTCTACGCATTGTGTGCAAAAGAAAATTAATCACTGTAAAATTAACCTTTTTTTTCCAATTTTCCTTTTTCCCCATGTGTGCTGCTAACTAGGGAATGGTTTTTGTGATGGTTGAAATTACAGTTAGTGACCTACAAAGCGATAAGCGGCATGGTCGACTTAGTAAGAATCAACTTTCAAAAGATGCAATTTATCGATTTTTAAACGAAACCCGTCGCATATCCGCCGCACGAAAGACAGTTAAAAAGTTGCATTTTTTGTGTTTTTTTTTTCACTTTTTGAACACGACTTTGATTCTCCCGACAGCATTTTATGTCTGTATGGTAGTTCCTGCAAAAAATTGCTGTTTCAATGGAAATCAAGTCCAATAAATCTTTTTTGGTTGTCTTTCGTGCGGCGGATATGCGACAGGTTTCGTTTAAAAAATCGATAAATTGCAACTTTTGAAAGTTGATTCTTACTAAGTCGACCATGCTGATTATCGCTATGTAGGTCACTAACCGTAATTTCAACCATCACAAAAACCATTCCCTAGTAAGTAATATTTGATGATTATAGATTCTTCTTCGATCTGATAAGAGACATGCTGCATCTAACTATAATGAGAGACAACTGTTGAAGAATCTTGGAATGTGGTTGGGATCCATTACAATTGCTAAGAATAGACCAATTATTGTACAGGTAACGCACTTTACTTTGATACACAATTGTTGCATGCACGTATTGATTTTCTTTATAGGATTTGGATTTGAAGTCACTTCTATTGGAGGCATATTATAAAGGACAACAAGAACTACTCTATGTCATACCATTCATAGCTAAGATTCTTCTATCATGTTCAAAGACTGCTCTATTCTCTCCATCTTGTGCATGGATTAGATCATTACTTAAACTTCTTGCTGAACTTCACAATGAATCTGATCTCAAGATTAATCTCAAGTTCGAAATAGAGGTATTCTATTTATACTCTACTATGCTTTTCGTAACTAAACAATATCGTTCAATTTTTTGATTTTGATTTTCTATTATTGTTACATTTCTTCTCATTATATCTGTTAGTATTGACTTGTTGTAGGTTCTGTGTAAAGAGTTGCAAGTGGATCTAGCTTCTCTACCAGTAGAAGGAGTTCTCAAGGATACTGATAAACTAGTCAAGTAAGTCATACTTTTCAATATGACATTGATTAAATCAATAATGATTGTAGGGTTCCTCAACAATTATCTGATCTGAAACAGTTGACTCAGCCAGCTGTTGGTGCAGGATCAAGTCCAATACCACCACAGATGAGATCAGAAGCTAATGGAACACCTCCTGCACCTGGAAATGATGCTAATAGGTACAATGAATCCTAAATAATATTTTAATTTGTATTTGTACTCATATCTATCCGTTTCAGAGGTACACCTGTGAATGAAGGAGAATCATCAACAACAATAGCAATACCTGATGCAGCCCCTGCCCAAGCTGCATATCATTATGCTGATATCAATGTTGTATCATATGAAGGAATTGTACCTCATCTCAAGATTAGTGCTGCTCTTCCACTATTCCAAGTTCATCCACAAATGAAACAAATGGTTAGAGTTGCTGTCACTCATGCCATCAAAGAACTCATTGGTTAGTTTACTTGTATCAGTCTCTTTCATAAGTTCATTAACACTTTGAATTTTGCTTTTTTTGCCAAATACTTGTATCCTTCTAGTTGCCCAGCGCAGTCTTTCTTTCTTTTTAAATTAAGCTCAATGGATTCTAGAACTGTGTAGTAAATTGGGGATATCGTGGCTAACCATATTCAGTATATTACTGGTCTTTAATTAGTTATTGTTGTGGTATGAAGAATGAAAGTGTTAATGAACTTATGAAATAGTGTAATAGATAGAGTAGTATAAGATATGAATATTTTTATAGGTCCAGTGACTGAACGAGCTCTCAAAGTAGCATTGACTGTAACAGAGAATGTAGTGAAGAAAGACTTTGCTCTTGATCCAGATGAGAATGAAATGAGAAAGGGTGCACATCTTATGATGAGAGCTATGACTGCTGGTATGGCTGCTATTACATGCAGGTATATTCAGATATTGATTGATTGATTAGATGATATGGATTACTGTATTACAGAGATCCTCTATCTGCTAGTATGGTTGGATATCTCACTCAAGCATTTGCCAATTCTCATCGTGGATCACAGAGTGCTGAATTGACAAAGATGATTGAGGATGCTGCTCTTATAATTACACAAGAGAATGTTGAATTGACTACTAACTTCATTGTGAAGACTGCTTGTGAGAAGGTATGATATAGAATAGATAGATGATATGGATAGATCCAATATATTGATATAGGCTTCAACTGAATTGGATAAGAGATTGGAAAGTGAAGTAGAAGCAAGAAGACAAGCAAAGAGAGATAATGAACCATTTGGAAAGCCTGAAGATATCACAGCTCAAGAAGTTCTACCTGAGAGATTGAAGATGAAACAAGGACCAATTAGTGCACAACAAATGACTGTATATGAGGAATTCGCAACGTTAGTCTATATATTGAATCATTTGATTATGATTTGTTATGATTGCAGTAAGATCTGTGGATTCAAACCATCTCAAGAAGATGGAACAACTATTGATGCATTGAAGACTCCATTGGAAAGAGTTAGTGAGAGTGAATTGGATAAGATGGTCAATACACTCAATCATGTCATTCGTGATCTTGATTCTCATCTCAATGCTATCAAGACCAATCCTGAACTATCGAAGAATGCTGTATGTTACATACTTCTATTAATATCTACTATAACTATTTCATATAATTGTGTTACAGGCCTGGACAGCTTGTACAGAGATTCGAAATGCTTGTTATCATCTAGCCCAGAATGCACGTGATTCAAATATATTCCAACGATTGATATCTCATTCATTAGAACAATTACTCTATTCATATACTAATACTTATGGTGAGTAGTTCATTTGTTTATTCTATTGGATTGTGTATACATTGATTATAGTATCTGGAGGTTCTGCACTTGATCTCGAATGGTCTCGACGTCTTCGTGAACTATTCATTGCTGTCTGTCAGATTATTCTCACTCAAATGACATTGGCTGAATTATCAAGAAGGTATGGTATACTCATATCTATATTGATTGATTGATTGATTGATTCAGGATAACACATATCATAATCTCCTCACGTATTGAGCATAGATTCAATGTATATGCAATTGAAGTATTAGTGAGACAACGATTACTTCAAGGAGCTGCATATGATGCCCATCTTGCACTTATTGTTGATGGGTATGTTATGTTCAATATATTAATCATTTACCTGTTATACAGTATTTTTTATATACTATGTATATACTCGTTACAATCATTCATTCATTCTTATTTCAGAGGTTCATTGGAGGCAGCTATATTTGCAACGAAGTTATGTAAATTGATTGGAGGAGTAGATGGAATGAAACATCCATATGTCAAGGAGACTTTCCCTAAGACTATCGAAGCTATATCTAAGGCTGTAAGTTTATATACATTAGCATATTGTATTAATGTATGAATTGATATACCGTCAAAACGAAAAAAAGTGAAACATTTTTTTTCAAAAATTTTGACAAAAGTTCACAAGATTTTGAAAATTTTGAATCATGATACCTAAATGGGGTTGCTAGTTTTTTATTAGATAATAGGGTATTTGAGCATCTCTGAGCTTGCCTAATTTACCTGTGAAGAATAATTTTGAAATAAATCACTGCGAACGCTGTTTTGTGAAACTAGTATACGTAGGATTTTCTACGGTATACCACTTTTGCAGCCTGATCTTTACCAAGATCCAAACAGTGCAAATTCGCTATAAGAAGTCAGATAATGCTATATATAACCATTATTAGACGAAAAAAGCTCGATGGCAGCAGTTTTACAGTAAGATTCTACATTATGCTACAGTATACCAATTCTACTGTGGAGCGTTCCCGATTAATTTTTTCACTTTTGTCGTGCACTGTATTGGGCAAACACATCCACAATGAAAACCCTTAGATAATACATCATCAAGATCGTGAAAAATGCTCAAACAGGGAATCTTGTGAACTTTTGTCAAAATTTTTCAAAATTTTTGAAAAAAAATGATTCACTTTTTTCGTTTTGACGGTAAGTAGTATGATTGTAGATGAGTATGTTGGGAGCATCACAACCAATGGAACAACAAATTCAACCAATGGCTCCTCCCCCTCCTACTACTCATACTGTGTCAACTCCTTCAGTTGCTGCTCCATCTGTATCTGAGAATACTATATCTATTCCATCTACAGCTAGAGAAGAAGATTCACCTGAGATGTGTGCCAAGGTATACTGTAGTATCTATCTCTATCTATTTATCTAATTGATAAATTAAAGGTTGAGACTATTCTTCGTGATTGGATAGCTCTATGTTATACTCCAATGGCACAGAAGGAACCACAACAAGCACTTGCTACTATGATTCATCTAGTATGTTTACATCCATATACAATAGTTAATGAATTGAATCTCTTTATTAAATATAAAATAAATAGTATTGATGATTATTGATTATTTGAGATGCATGAGCAAGGAGTACTAGCGACGGATGATATGATAACTCGATTCTTCCGTTTATGTACTGAATTGTGTATAGATGTAGGATATCGTCTATTGAAGAATGAACCAATGGCAACGAATACAGTAGTGAGACAGAGATGTTATTATACACTTGATGCATTTGTGAAGCTTACTTGGTATGAATATTGATTGAATGATTGATATGGAGATATAATGAATGTATTCAGTCTAATGGTCAAACATTCTGATGGAAGTCAACATCAAACAAAGATCAATCTATTGAAAAAAGTATTGAATATAGTAACTTCAGTACTTCATAATGATCATGAGGTGAAGGTACTTGAAATATATTTAGTTATATTCATTGCTTATCTCTAATTATATTATATTCAGACTAAATTATCACGTGGTGAATTCCAAGCAATGCCATATCATCGAATGATCATTATTATGTTCAATGAATTGACTGCTCCTGATCCTAATCTTGAACCTATTGCATGGTCAATCCTTGAAGCATTCGGACAAGCTTTCTTCATTCTTCAACCTAGAAGGTATGTATACATTGAGAGTTGATCAATTCGTTATAATGTCTTATTATTTATAGATGTCCTGGTTTTGCTTATGCATGGTTGGACATAATAGGACATAGGAATGTGATAGCTAGACTACTTGGAGATAGTGTTGAACCAATGAGAACAGCTGCTATGTATACACAATTATTGATTTGTCATCTAAAGTTCCTTGCTCCTTTCTTGAGAAGTCTTGAGATGCCTAAAAGTGTTTCTACTCTATACAAGGTTTGATTAGTCATACTTGTATTGATATGATATGATTCATAGTATTCATATATGATAGTATTGATATTCAGGGTACACTTCGTGTTCTTCTAGTCATTCTTCATGATTTCCCTGAACTTCTCTGTGAGTATCACTATGTAATCTGTGATACCATCCCTCCTAATTGTGTTCAACTTCGTAATCTCGTTCTATCTGCCTATCCAAGGAATATGAGATTGCCAGATCCATTCGCACTCAGCTTCAAACAGGTAATTATTATACTATACATGTTATACAATGTATGATATGGATGGAATGTATTTTATTATTGGATTATTGTAGGTGGATGCTATACCAGAGATGGCAAGTGAACCGAAGATGTGTCTAAATGTGAATGCTATAATGACTCCTGAATTGAGACAACAATTAGATCATTATCTCCATACAAGAAGTAGTGTTGACTTCCTTCAGAGATTACCTTCATTCCTTACGGTATGAATACTATTGATTGGATTCTTTATATATGACATTATTGATTGATTGTATTTAGATATCTGCTGTACCTGGTAACAAGTACAATGTAACTGTAGTGAATGCAGTTGTAATCTATGTTGGAATGAGAGCAATAGAGAATGTAGAGAAGAAAGGATTGAGAGTATCACTTGGTACTATAGCTCATTCATCATATATGGATATATTCCAGAATCTAGCTGTACAATTGTGTACTGAAGGTATGATTACTAGTTATGAATAGTATGTTATAGTTATCATTATCAGGTCGTTATCTTGTATTCAATGCAATTGCTAATCAACTTCGTTATCCCAATGTACATACTCATTACTTCTCATGTGTCTTCTTATTCCTATTCCAACATGCTGATTCACCCGTCATCAAGGAACAGGTACTCTTGGTATACTGTATCTATTCATATTATTTATTGATTGTAGATCACTCGTATTCTCTTCGAAAGATTAGTAGCTCTTCGTCCTCATCCATGGGGTCTACTGATTACATTCATTGAATTAATTTCTAATCCACAATATAACTTCTGGGCCAATGACTTCACTAGATGTGCACCTGAGATCGAGAAGTATCTTCAATTTAATCTTACTTTATTATATTACTTTTTTTAAACTTTAATACTAATTTATACTTACAATATTAGTACAATGGATAGTATCATAATTGAATGAGCGATATCATATATATTATAGTATATGTATTGACCAATTTATTATGTGAATACATTTCAGATTGTTCCAGAATGTAGCAAATACATGTGTAGTGAAGACAGGAGGATTGAATGGAGGAGAAGAAGGATCAACTCTATCTACTCCTCCTACTCCTGCTACTCCATCTGCATAGAATCATTATTGTAATTAGTATTATATTCTATCTTTACATAGTATCCATCACTAACTAGTCAATGTCAATGATAATGTTGTACATCATAATTGAATGAATCAATCTGGACGAGTAGAAGATTGTTGTATGTATAGATAGTAATAGAATGAGTGAATAACTCATATTGATCTCTCTCATTCCAATTCTTCTTTCTTCTATCATATAATCACCTCATTCATTTCATGTACCATCATTATTTGTAGTTGAACATTCACTTCTATTCATTCATTCATTCTCATTCTGAGATACTTTCCTTCTTCTTTTCCATTGTCCCCGTCTCACTTGTATTTCTTTATGAAAGTAATTAACGAGTATGAATATTGATCTTTAGACTTATTTATAGATCTATGTCACTACTCTTATTCCCTATATGTACACTATTTCCTTCCCTTTTATTCTTTCCTTCTCATTACTCCTTTTCCCAGTCCTTATTTTGAGCTGTACAAGTTTGCGTGCATTTCGGAATGTAAAGTCAATATAGTAAGAGTGTGCTAATCAATATAGTGAGACATTATTAGTGTCCCTGTGTACTGTAAGTATAGATGACCAATATTGATTATGTCTTTTATAACTGATAACTCTTTATCTATCCTTGTCATAAGGATGAACCGATACGGTATCTTTCGTCCTTTGACGTGTTTATCTTGATCCTTCATCAACTTCTCTTCATTCGTTATATGAATGAATGCTACCGTTTGAGCCAATCTCATTGATTATTGTATTCCATCCTCTTCATGCACCATCCTTTCTATACTGTTATAAATCCCCCTCCCATCCGTCCCCTCCCCTTAGCACTCATTTTGTTTTGCTTTCATTGGTCCCTTTCTTCCCATTTTTGTTCATTATCGTGTTCTACTAGTTGCTAACCTCACCTTTCCTTTCCTTTCCTTTATTCATTCTTTGTTGTTCTTTGATTCTTCATCTCTTATAGATAGATAGATGCAATTGGACAGTACATTGTACATGAGAAGTGCTTCATTTGCAATCTTTTATTTTACTCATTCCTTGTGTGTATTTTAGATTTCCTCTTTTCCCTTTTCTCCTTTTATAATCAAAAAAATAAGCATAAAAATAATTACATTCCTTTAACACGTTTATATGTATATGAGAGTATGAGATCGTTTTGAACGATTTACAATATCTATGAAAATGATTTCTTCATATTTTTCATCATTTTCTTATTTTCTCTATCTATGCTATCTAATAACTCCCAAAATTTATTTTTCCTTTTTGGTTGGAGGGGATTATAGAATGGATCTTGTATTCTAAACTGTGGATCAGCTAATGAAGGGAATTGTAGATTAGGTAATCCATGAGGTCTAGATGTACTTGGTTCAACTGTTGGTAGAGTCATTGGTTTAGGTGTAGTGAATAATGATACAAGTGGATTGGGAGTGAATGGATTAGATAGAGATACTGGATTATTGAATCCTAATAGATTATCGAATAGATCAAATGGTGAAGACTGCCTTTTCACTCGTCTATAATTAAATATAAGGGAATTAGCTATAGGTAATATTTAATAATACCTTTTAGCTCTGAAATTATCTTGACTGAATGACTGAACTGCCCCTTGAGACATCATTTGAATCATTGATTGGAATAGACCTGGTTGTACTTCTCCATCTTCATTCTCTTTTGCATTGAAAAGTAAATCAAAGGACCTGATTAAACGCTTTATCGTTTCAATATTTATTTATTATTTACTTACTTTTCTAAAATAGATGGAGTGGTTGTAGGCTTAGGAGTTGTTGTAGTAGTTGGAGTAGTTGGTATAATACCAAGATCTTTCATATCCTATTGATCATGTTAAGTAATATTATTATTTATTTATTAATCAATCTATACCTGTTCTAGCATTTTTGCTCCTCTCTCGAATGGATCAATATATGGGGCTAATAATTGTCTCAAAGGGGATACTGTAGTGGTTGTTGTTGTAGTCTCTTGTAATGCATCGATTAGATCGAATAATCCTTTTGAACGTGATAAGGGAGATTCTTTACGTCGTTGTTCTATCTTGATTGAGTAAATATATTGAGATATAGATGTATAGATAGATACCTTCTCAGCATAAGTGAGAGCCTTATGATTTTCTTGCATCATATCGTACATATGAGAGAATGGACGAAGGAATGGTTCAATGATTGCATTTGCATCCACATCAGATAGAAATGGAGAAGAAGGAACTAGATTATTCAATTGAGATATACAAAGATTATATGATCAAATTAAATCTAACCTTTTTGTTGTTGAGCACAATGGCAGAGTTGGAAGATGAATAGCGTAAAAGTAAATAGTATTGATATAGTCATAGATAGATAGATGGGAGGTATGAGATAGAGCTTACTCACAATGACTCCTTATCACCTTTTCATCTATTCTATTCATTCTCGTTAGTTGTCTTTCTCTATCACTCTTGATCTTATTGAGGATAGAGTTGTACTAAATGAAGTTCGATCCATTGTCCCACTTTCTCTTTCATTCCAATATCCAAGTCATTTGAACACAAGTTTGAAAGGGATCAGCTATTACTAATAATTTCGAAATGTTTCTATGTATTGATGTAAATTGCACAATCACTGAAAACTTTATATATTGAAATTGGAGTTGATCATGCTAATAACTCTCTGACATCTTAGAAGTTGTTTACTCAATATTCTAGTATATATTTTATATTTTGTGTCCGAATGCGTGTGTTTCGCTCTTACTGTTACTAAGCAACAAGTGGTAGTTGAATAGATGAATAGACAGATTCCAATCGTACTCTTTACCATTTTACTATACTTGTTCCTATTCATTCATCCACTTATTAATTAATTTGTTGATTGACTTTCTATTTATATATCTGAATCTCTTTCATATGTCATCATCTCGTCGTCTTCAGAAGGAATTGGGAGACCTGAAGGAATGTGGAGTGAAGGCTTATAATAATGTAGAATATGATGAACAGAATCTACTCCATTGGGTTGTCACACTTCTTCCCGTATGTTATTATTTAATACCTCATTTATATTTTGAATGTGGTTCAGAAATGAACTAGTTCTTTGATATATGAGAGGGAGAGATTATATGTAGATAGTTTGCTTTCATTCTCTATAATGTCGTTATTTTCTCCTTTTACGAGATGTTATTCCAGGATAAGGAGCCGTACAGTAAGGGAGCCTTCCGAGTATCGATTGATTTCCCTGCTGATTATCCCTTCAAACCTCCAAAGATCACTTTCCTCACGAAGATATATCATCCCAATATAGATGACAAGGGACAGGTTTGTAGATGACTATCATATAGATTTTTATGATGTATACTGTAGGTATGTCTGGGTATTGTATCTCCTGATAACTGGAAACCAGCTACAAGGACTGAACAAGTACTTATGGCACTACTTGGATTGATCAATGAACCTGAACCTGATCATCCTCTTAGGTATCAAAATACGTATTTATATTATTGTCAATTTTAATTATTCATATATTTGGACTATCTATCTCATAAACGCATCTAATGATAAATGCTAAATGATTGATTGTAGATCTGATCTAGCAGAAGAATTCCTTAAGGATCGAAAGAAGTTTAACAAAACAGCTGAAGATTTCACTAAGAAACATGCAGATAAGAGGCCAGAGTAATAGATATATAATGTATTCTATATTCACTATATTGTATCCTATCCATCCCATTCATTCATTCATCCATCTTTTCTTTCACATTCATATTCATTGTTACCGATAGATATATTTGTTATCATGAATCCATATATTGATTGATATATAGGAAACATTGGATTTACGGATTGACAAATGATCAATATATTCGTGTTTCTGTCCATCTCGGTAATGTATTCTGTTCATCTTTGATAATATCTTTATTATTATCATTATTATTATTATTCTATTTAATTTAATTCAATACTCAATTGCTTTCTTTATTCAAAGTTCAGTGATCGATTTTCTTTATTTGTTTTTACCTTATGTACAATAATATTCGCACCTAAATTTTATCTAGTTCCTTTTATAAAAATGTCTCAGCAGAATTCCAATCAGTTGTGTCCGATAAACGAGGTCTTTTCATATCATTGTCGTTTATTCTAATCTCATTAATTATCTATACTCGGCATGATTTTTCCAACATGAATGGTTATCTAGATCTTCTTATTCAACAGAAGAATGTTATACACACTTGGAGTGAGGGAATAGAAAGATATATAGATAGAGAGTGAGAGAAAGAAGAAAGAGAAGGAGAAGGAATTGGTTGTATCTGACGTGGCTTCATTCACTCCTCCCTTTATATTCATTCATTTCATCCTTTATTCCATTCTTATTCTAATCTCATAGACTATTCATCTATTACCATGAGTACTAAGGATATTATCCTAGTTACTGGAGGTACTGGACTTGTAGGAAAGGCTATTCAAGAGGTATCATAGTGTCTTGTAGTTAATCTATTGAGATATATTAAGATAGTTGAATCAGAGGAGAGATTAGATAATGAAGAATGGATATTCCTATCCTCAAAAGATTGTGATCTATCCAATCTAGATGATACTAAATCTTTATTCCAAAGGGTTAAACCTACTAAGGTATTCATATTATATTCAATGAATTAGATGAATACTTCATCATCATCATGACTTCATTCAATGATGATTCAGGTAATCCATTTAGCTGCAATGGTGGGAGGATTATTCCATAATCTAGCTAATAATCTAGCCTTCTTCACTGTTAATATGGTAATTTATATTTTTCTTCTTTCTCTCAAATTGTCGTCATTTTGTAAGTGGAGATTGATGCAGATATGGATCTTTCGTTAATTAGATCGTGAGAAAGATTACAAATAGACAATTCATTCCTCTACACTCAGATACCTTTTTAATCCTACTCATACTATTATCTCTCATTCTCATCTTTTCGTAACCCCCGCATTTTCTTTTATTTCTATTTTTTTGATTATGCAGGGAAAAATTAACAAAACTGACTCAGCTCAAGTTTATCAGACACGGTTTTTCTGAGACTCTAGTTTGAGAAACATCACTGTCAATGTGAAGGGAGGGGGGAATCGAACCCATGAGGGTCGGATAGTTAGACAGCAATGTTACCACTGCGCTATAGGGTGACTTGGAAGGGAGAGTGATGAGGAGTATAGAGAGATAGATGGACATTTTTTACTGCTTCTATTACGGTAGATGTTCATTGTTTCAGGCAATCAATAGTAATGTACTACAATGTGCACATGAGAATGGAGTTGATAAGGTTGTATCATGTCTATCTACTTGTATCTTCCCTGATAAGACTACTTATCCTATTGATGAAACTATGGTAACAATATATTGATTGTCATATATTGATTTATTGATTGATTGAATAGGTTCATTCTGGTCCTCCTCACGATTCGAACTTTGGATATTCATATGCAAAGAGAATGATTGATGTACTCAATAGAGGATATTTCAATGATCATGGAAGAAAGTATATCATATCTATATATATATTATTTTATCTATATCATATTCAGATACACTTCTGTTATTCCTTGTAATGTATTTGGTCCTCATGATAACTTCAATCTACAGGTAATCAATAATTAATTGATTGAATTATTGATTGATTGAATTGAATTAAAGGCTGGTCATGTTCTTCCTGCTCTAATCCATAAGTGTTTCGTTGCAAAAAGAGATGGAACACCTCTTGAGGTATTTTCTATTCTTTTTTCTTAATAGACCCTACAGTATCATACCGTACCCCATCGATAGACTACGGTAATCTTACAGTAATCTTGTATATTAGGTATATGGATCAGGCAAACCACTTCGTCAATTTATCTTCTCTCATGATCTAGCTAGACTATTCATATGGACTCTTCGTAATTACGATGTCAGTTTTACATTTATGGTATCTATCAATCAATATTATGTATATGAATCAATATTATAATACTGTAAGGTATATGTAAAAGTGATGTTAATCTATAGTTTACCCTTGTAAGTTTGAATTAGGAAGGAAGTGTGACCAGTATACCAAATAGAATATAAAGTGTGAGAAGATGAAATTGAAAGGTTAAGAAACTGTATCTATCTCTCAAACAGTTTAACATCCATCACTTCCTTTTTGTGTCTAAAAATGTACTGATATAGTTCCACTGTACATAAAAGTATGAAAAAGTAAAAGTTGATCTTTGATCTTTGATCTTTGATGTCTTATCAGGATGTATCACCGATAGTGTTATCAGTTGATGAAGAAGATGAAGTATCTATCTCTGAAGCAGTCGATTCTGTTGTTGATGCATTCCAATTCAAGGTTTAATTCTATTCATACTTTGTTACTTTCTTTCTTTCTATTCTATGCAATTCTTTTATACGAAATAAGGTTAGAAGAGTCAATTGTAAACAAGGTTGAAAGTATAAGTGGTTGAATGTTCCTCAAGGGTTCAAATGAATGAATGGTCTCTATACAGTCTACTCTTCTCATTTATTTACTTTTTCTTCTTCTAATTCATATTCTTTCTATAGTTTATCTATGATATAATCTATTCAGTCTTTTTCACTTGTATCGTCTAACACGTCTATCCTCTTCTTCTTCTTCTTCCTCTTCTATCCTCTTCTACTTCTTCTTATCTTTTAACTTAATCATAAATTCTTCTCTCACTTTTGGTCCCTTGATATCTAACCTTTCTAATCTAGTACATCTATCTATCATTCTATTTGTTACCTGATAGACCCTTTTAAAGTCACTGCTCCTCCCTTTTTCTCTGTATTCTTTCTATTCATTCAACACATATCTCCATCACGATCTGATCTTGTGGTTCCTCTCCCACATCTCACATCACACTATATCAATACCGTATCTCTACTCTTCAACCATTCTGCATCATTACCGTGTCTCTACCCTTTGGCCATACTGTATCAATCAATACCGTATCTCTTCTCTTAGATAATTTTATATCAATACCGTATCTTAATACATGTAGTGTATAGTGTGTGAATACCGTATCTCCTATATACTCACAAATATCTACATTTTACTAGTACATAATAGTGTTCTCTCAATAAAAGGGTATGGGTAGTCTGTTTAAGATAAATTGTAATGGTAGACGATTATATTCGCATCATACTAAAAATGGTTTAAATGTCAATGTAGTTGACAATGATGATGTTCCTCTTCTTCATCTGTATATTTGAACTTTCTACCCTATAATATATGTAGTAGATTATCGTAATAGATGTTCATTATTATTATGATTTGTCTATTCATTGAACATGATCTTATAGTCTATCTATCATTGCCATATGTACTCTCTCTTTTTTGTCCTTGCTTCTTCTTCTTCGTCTCATCATTTCATTCAATACGAGACATTTAACACTCTGACCCTCATAATAGTCGACTACTCAATCACTTACTCATATTAACTTCCACTCAATCATCATACCTCTTTCTCTATCATTTACTATCTTTTTGTTTCTATTCATTCATTCATCATTCAATTAACCTTCAACATTACCTCTTTTTTTCTGAGAGATTTTTTTCTGAGAAAAAAAGGAAGAGATTAATAGATGAATCAGTTGATATAGAGATACATAGATGTGTAGATAGTGTAGGATGTTGTTGGGTATTGCACGTAGATAATGATTAGAGTAGATACAATAGATGGAATGGAATAGATAGATTATATTTCAGGGAGAAGTAGTATATGATAGTACTAAAGCAGATGGTCAGTATAAGAAGACTGCATCGAATTCTAAATTGAGAAGTCTTCATTCATCATTCCAATTTACTCCATTCAATGAAGCTATAAAGAAATCAGTTGAATGGTTTATAAATAACTACGATGAAGCTAGAAAGTAGACTATAATATCTATTATATCTATCACACCTCATATTGTTTAACATAATATCATTTATTTATTGTTTATATCCTCAATATTTCATGAAATATATTTGTTCTCAAAATAGTTTTAATGGTATAAATATGTTTGTATACTTTATATATCGTGTTCTACTACGAACAGTTCATTTTGTCTCTTTTCTCTTCTCTATCCTCTTCTATAAGTGTTTCTCATGATTCATTTGAACACTCAAGTACATCGAAGTATTCTCATGATTTATACGGATCTATCTCCATTATCTATCATATTCTATTCATTCAGTCATTGCTATGAGGACCCTTCCTCTTATTATCGTATTCTTCTTCATTTTCTTCATTCAATCATCTATTGCTGAGGATAAGTAAGTAATTGTAACCTTGACCATATCTGTATAATATAAATTGTTACAGGACAACTAAAGTAACAGCTGTCACCCCTCCTCCCTCTAAAGGTGAGATCAAACTATAGATACGAATGATAGATGAAGTATACTGTAGGTACAACGGCCACCGTACCCCGTCACGTCCCTGTGAGACGTCCTATGCGTAGACGACCTGTTACAGGTCACAAGGTACGATATATGTGAGATATACAATATTAATTAACTAATTTCAGGGAACTACCAAAACTCCTGTGCGACGGTACTACAAGCTCTATTTAAAATAATATTCATTAATACAATATTGCATTCCTTCAAGTGAATTCATTGATCAATATGTAATGAATGACTGCAAAATATTGATTTATAGACCAGGTCCAACTCCACCATCCAAACCGACAAAATCAACTCCATCTCCTGTATCGGTTGGAGCACCTGGTATCGTACCTCCAAAAGGAATCGCATCTCAACTTAATCAGGCCAAGTAATCTACTATACAAATACAGTAACCACTAATTCATTCATTTAGATTCCGTGATTTCCTCACACTCGCTAAATCGCTTCTTCGTAGAAGTCGTCGTATTTCATCATAAATTGATATTCTTCATTTCTATCACATGATCTCTGTATTATAATCCATATTGGATTTGTCCCAATTTTAATTGCTATTAATCAATGCGAGTAAATCATTCATTTATTGATACTATGTCATAATCTATACAACATAACGATAACAAGATAACGATAAAATCGCACTGTTTACGTGCGCTCTCCACGAATTCGACGAGCGAGCTGGATGTCCTTAGGCATGATGGTGACACGTTTGGCGTGGATAGCGCACAAGTTGGTGTCCTCGAAGAGTCCTACGAGGTACGCCTCAGCAGCCTCCTGAAAACATAAATGTAATTAACTCCGGAAACGATAAAATATTAAATTTTATTAATTTGATGAATTGCTAATTACCTGAAGAGCTCCTACAGCTGCACTTTGAAAGCGGAGGTCGGTCTTGAAGTCCTGAGCGATTTCACGGACGAGACGCTGGAAAGGGAGCTTGCGCATGAGGAGCTCCGTCGACTTTTGATAACGGCGGATCTCACGGAGAGCGACGGTTCCAGGGCGATAACGGTGGGGCTTCTTGACTCCTCCGGAGCCTGGAGCATTTTTGCGAGCTGCCATTGTGACGATTTTCTTCCGAGGAGCCTTTCCTCCAGTAGACTTTCGAGCAGTCTGTTTTGTACGGGCCATCTGAAAGAGATAAAATATATCCTTAAACAATGGGATTTACGAGCCATGTCAAATAAGTTTCACGACGCTATAAAAAAAAAAACAAATAAGAAAAACATATTTATTGCAAAAATGCATCGATCACTTCGGACGAATAAATCGACTAATTCTTGCTAATCATTCCTAAATACAGAAATGGAGAGGTAGCAATTAAAGTGACGCTCGGAACAAGAAATATTTCAAATGTTTATAAACTAGTTTTTTTTCTTATATGACTTAGTTATGTGATTTTTCCTTTTTATTTAGTTTCCATTCCGATTATAATTTGCTTTAGTTCGTGGTTCATCACTCATTCATCGATTCTTGAATCAATAAACATTGCAGAACAAATTTACTTTTTAAGAATTTGTTTTTCTTACATCGGTTCTCTTTCGTATTTTTTATTTACTTAATGATTTCAGCCTTATTAGTGCAATTATCGATTAATGTTGAAGGCGATACGAGCTGGTTCACGTCATCTAGAAGCTATCTACAGTCGTCCGTATATAACGGGCAGTCCCACACGGAGCTGGCAACATCAAGAAAAGGTCTAATTTTCATTCTACAGTAAATGGGCTCATCATCGTTCTGAGTAAGAAATACTAACAAAAACGTTAAAACCTTACCAAACGAGCTATTTAACTATTTTGTGATTTTTTTGTGCTTTTATCGCATTGTAGAAATTCCGTTACTTTGCTTTTAGCCTGGCTTATGACCATAGGCGGGCGAGTGAAAACGAATTCTTTTTGTACACAGTCTTGCCTTCCGTTGCGGGGCCTTGTGCATAGCTTTGCCTCGCAAAAATTGGAAAATTTCCAGTCAAATCTGCTAAAAAATGGCCATGCGCATAGCCTTGCCTTACAATTCCCCGGTTTGCGTACAGCTTTTCCTCCAGCGTGCACCCACCTATGCTTATGACAAATTCTCTGCTGCTGCAGTGCGTTAAAATAAAACATAAAATCGCCTTCTGAGAGATTGTAATCTATTTTGAAGGTGTTCATGTTTCACCTATGCAGGTCAAATGCCATTTTTTAAAATTTATGTACCGCTGCGTTCTATAGATTGTGATTTGCTATGTGACAGGATGTCGAAATAATAAAAGCGGCAAATAAATAGCTGATAATTTCTGTAAATTCTTCAGTCTCATCGATCGATTTCTTTATCGCGGATCTCCTGTAAAAACGTAGGAAAATGAGACCTTTTTTCCGACAGTTTGTAAATTTTTCTCACCGATTTGGATGAGATTTATATGATTGACCATAATGACGTAAAGGAAAAGGCTTAGGCACTTGGTTTCGCCAAATTTGCATTTTTATTGATTTTTTATCTTCCACTTCGGGCAGCCATATCTCACTCAATTTTTGACCTGCAGCAAGAAAGTTTTTTCTAATCGACTCGAAATGAGCTGTTGTAGAAGTTACTCAACAAAGGATATGTGCAAAAACGCGATCTTCTACCTGTTTTCTTGGAAAAACTGATTTTTTGAGTATAAAAAATCGATAAAAATACAAATTTGGCTAAACCAAGTGCCTAGGGCTTCTCCTTTATGTCATTATGGTCAATCATAAAAATCTCATCCGAATCGGTGAGAAAAATTTAAAAAACTTTCGGTTGGCTTCTTTCATTCTTACAGGAGATCCGTGTTATAGAAAGGCCTAATGTTATGCTTGGGAATGTAAAACTACTCTGTACAGAGCCCCATTTAGCCTAGTCCACACAGAAACTATTTCAATAAAAAGTTTTACTAATCCATAAGCAGAAAACACATTCTGTAAATTTCGTTAGGAATTGCTTAGGACTCCACACATATCTGTGCGTAGCTGCTCTCGTCTTAGCATTTGGCCTCGCAACAATGCGCTCTTAAATAACCTCCTAAAGTTGAAATAGCCTGAGTGATGTCATCCTTGGCTGGGACATAAAGTTTATTTTTTACACAGAAAGTTTGGGTGAAATTTTGGGTTAATACAATTGTCTTGTTTTATTTGGCGTTTTTACGTGTGCAGTTCTTAAAAAATGTATGTTCTCTCTATTGACGCTTTTGATTCGATGATAGCACAGTCTCCGCAACCATTGGTATCGTTGTAGTAAATGTTATTATTATAACTGCCATGACAAATTATGCTATTAGTCAACGGTACAAATTATTTATTGATAGATACGAGGTATATATACATTAGAAAGAATGATTAAGAGCGAGTAGGGAGATCATTGGTACTTTTGAATGAAGAAATAAACAATAATTATTAGTGATTATGCGCGCTCTCCACGAATTCGACGAGCGAGCTGGATGTCCTTAGGCATGATGGTGACACGCTTGGCGTGGATAGCGCACAAGTTGGTGTCCTCGAATAGTCCAACGAGGTACGCCTCAGCTGCCTCCTGAAAACATAAATGTAATTAACTCCGGAAACGATAAAATATTAAATTTTATTAATTTGATAAATTACCTGAAGAGCTCCTACAGCTGCACTTTGAAAGCGGAGGTCGGTCTTGAAGTCCTGAGCGATTTCACGGACGAGACGCTGGAAAGGGAGCTTGCGAATGAGAAGCTCGGTTGACTTCTGGTAACGACGGATCTCACGGAGAGCGACGGTTCCAGGGCGATAACGATGGGGCTTCTTGACTCCTCCTGTGGATGGAGCAGATTTGCGAGCTGCTTTGGTGGCGAGCTGCTTGCGAGGAGCCTTTCCTCCAGTTGACTTTCGAGCAGTCTGTTTTGTGCGGGCCATCTAAATGAGACTAAATATATTATTAAATAATTGGGTGGGGAAGTATTATGTGGGCCGGTATTAGAAAAATATTTATATTTTCGAAAATAAACGAAGAGAAAAAACGGAGCAACCGCTTACAAGGGAAGTCTTTTATGCCTCAGTGAGACTTTTGAATAAGAGTATTTTTCCTCGATAGGTATAGGTTAAATATGATGGGAGCCAAAAAATTAGCTGCTGCCATGCACTTTCAGATTTTTTATAATTAATTTTAATTTTGTGAAAATGCAATTTTCAAGTGCGCACGCAGTATTTTTAACGCCGCTAAGTTTTCACGGCTCTTTCAGGGGCTCCTTATTTCATATACTGCTTGTCGCCTACGTTTTATGATTTTTTTCAACATTTTTTAAAAATTTACAAAATTAAAATTAATTATATAAAATCTGAAAGTGCATGGCAGCAGCTAATTTTTTGGCTCCTATCATATTTTTCCTATACCTATCGAGGAAAAATACTGTTATTCAAAAGTCTCACTGAGACTAAAAAGACTTCCCTTGTTAGGCTGAAGGAAGTAACACAAGAATGAATGAATAAAAAGCGGGAGATCTAGTAAGGTACGCGAACCGCGACGCGTCACTAACGCCTAGCCCGGATAGTTCTCACGCGCCAATCGATAACAGGAAAGTAGATAAACCTAAACTAAAACATGTGTCCACTATGCATTTAAAGCTTGGTCCAATAACCCAAAACATAAAATGATCCAAATGTTGTTGCTAAATATTCGAGAAAGAGTAGGGAAAATGCTTGCTGGATCATTGTACAGCTAGAATGAAGAAAACTAGTGAGATGGGTGAAATTTTTTAGCATGAAGAATAGATAGATTCTAAAATTGGGGCACAACTATACATACGACAAGGGAAAAGATACATGAATCTATTTCATAGCGACATATAAATTACACAAAAAAAATTCATAAAATAATTAAGTTATTGAAAAGACATAAAAAATATTGAAGAAGTACCGAAATTGAAAGAGTGTGCAAAGAAGAGAGGCAGAATTCAGAAAATGTGGAAAGGTGGCTAGCCAACTTTTCTTGATGAAAACCTGGCTATAACTTGGCAAGAATTCAAATATTAGTAAATTTGTGTTCACTTTCGGATCATTTTAAATTAAAAAAATTGCTATAAAATTTCTATTCTGCTTTGATATGATAGGTTCTCAATAGACATACGATTTACAGTTCATAGATCTGGATTTTATTTGAGTTGCTATAATTAAATATACTTAATGCCTAATAGATTGGCTAGCCAGCTTTAGAGCCCTTTTGGCCACGGAGGGAGCTGGAAACCAGGTTGCTCAATGATGGCTAGCCGCGTTTTACAAATTTTCTCGTTCTTCAAATAAAAGTTGGAATACTGCCAAGTCCCTCCCCTTGGCAAAAATCCAGGTCTTACAAAGACCGCGAAAACAAAGTTATTCAAAATATTATTTTACCAAGGTCAGCGAAATAATTATTACGATTTCATTTAAGAAAGGGTATACGGAGTATATCGTGTTGAACTATTTATCCTAGATGAAAGAGGATAAAGATGGAAGAGATGATACCGATAGTGGACATCCTACTCCTCCTCACAATGTATGTTTACTCACAGAATTTGAAAAAAGAGGCTAGCTGCTAGCCATCTTTTTTGGCTCTCTGATAATTTGAGAAACGTGTTTAGTAACTTTTTAGCCGCCAGTTTTTTGTGCCAACTTTTGAACGTGACACAAAGTTTAAAAATTGGTGGCCGAAATAGTAGGCTATACTCGTTTTAGAGAGGGTCCGTCATTATAATAATAATAATTTATCTACGCCCGAGGCGCAACAGCAGTCATTCAACCATTGGCTACAAAAAGCTATCTCCGTTTCTTAAATTCTGTGATTAGAGTATTGTTTATATAGAATAATATATAATATGTATTGATTATAGATGAATGAGATGATCACATCGACTCCATTACCCAATAAACAAAAGAGAATAAGTCGTCGATCTACATCTTTTCTATCAGAACCTCCATCACCCATTCTTCCTCATCATTCATCTAAGAGTTTCGGTCAGTCTTATCCATGTTGGTTTATCATTTAATAAGTTAATTTAAGATATAGTGAATGGAATGATTGAAGTAATGAAAGATAGACGAAGATTGGAGAAGGTTTGTATACACATTTCATCTATTATATACTTATCGATACTTTAGGATGCTGAAGACCTTAGGAATTCTTCTATAATAAATGAACATGAACTAGAGGTATTATATATTTATTCGATTGTTGATAATGATCATACATTTTCATACCCTCGCAATGCGAGGATTGACCGACTATATATCGCCCATTTAGGTCATTTGATAAGAAACGAAGCTGAAAATGACGATTGTTAAGCGAGAAATATTAAATTTTCTGAGTCAACCCCCAAAAACTTGACCCACTATATAAAAATAAACGGCGATGGCACCAAAAATGTATGATAATGGTATTTATTAAGGCGAAAGATGCTAAGATTCTCGAATTAACAAGAGATTTGGAGGCTGTTAGGCAATTTACAGTAACTGCTGAAATTGATCTGAGGAAAGTTAAGGTAATCATTCATATTTCTTTCCCATTTTATATTTTGAATGTTATTAAATGGAGTGGACGCCATACATGGGCGGGGTACCTAAAGCTCGATTCTACAGGGGGCATTCGAACGAAAAATGGCTAATTTTCCAAGGGGCCTTATCTGTTCTTTTTTCCAAAAATTTCACCTAAACTTAATTTTTACAGGGCGCATTCCACAAATTTTCGAAAAGCCCCAATTTTACAAGGAACACTCCCATATCGGCGCCCATGTATGGTGGACGCCCTTACAAGGGAAGTCTTTTTAGTCTCAGTGAGACTTTTGAATAACAGTATTTTTCCTCGATAGGTATAGGAAAAATATGATAGGAGCCAAAAAATTAGCTGCTGCCATGCACTTTCAGATTTTATATAATTAATTTTAATTTTGTAAATTTTTAAAAAATGTTGAAAAAAATCATAAAACGTAGGCGACAAGCAGTATATGAAATAAGGAGCCCCTGAAAGAGCCGTGAAAACTTAGCGGCGTTAAAAATACTGCGTGCGCACTTGAAAATTGCATTTTCACAAAATTAAAATTAATTATAAAAAATCTGAAAGTGCATGGCAGCAGCTAATTTTTTGGCTCCCATCATATTTAACCTATACCTATCGAGGAAAAATACTCTTATTCAAAAGTCTCACTGAGGCATAAAAGACTTCCCTTGTTAAAAGGAAAATTTAAATTTAAACAGCGCGCCATATTCCCACCTCGAAAAGTGTCTGGATACGGTATTTGTTTCCTTTTCAATCGATCTTTTACTCTTGGAACTCAAAAATGCTAAATTCCTTCTAGAATGAACATTGATTAAGATGTTTCATTGAAATCTAGCATTTATTAATATTTCTGAATATCCAATCATACATTTTCATAGCCTTATAATGCGAGGATTGATCTATCATATATGACTCATTTCCAGTCAATTGCTGTGAAAATAAGCTAAAGATAACGATTTTTAAGCGAAAAATAACGAATTTTCTAAATCAACCATATTTCGAAATTCGACCCACTATATAAAAATAACGGCATAGCGAAAATGTATGCATCCAATTGAAACAATAATTGGAAGGTGTGAGTGTTCTTTTAAGCAAGAAGATGCGTCTGTTGATTGTGATATAAAAGAAAGAGAAATGATAGAAGAATATGAAAAACTTGAAGAAGAACTAAGAAGAATTCAATTGGAAAAAGATGAAATGGATAAGATTATGAATCAATTATATAATGAAGTTGAAGAAGAGAAGAGGAAGAATGAATCCCTTTCTGAATGGAAAGTTAAATATGAGGTATGACTATTCATATTAGTTATTGTATTGAAATGAATTGTATTAGATGATTGAATCAGAGAAGAATGATATAATGAAAAGAGCTTCTGATATGATTGAATTGAATGAAAAGAAAATGAAAGAAGATATTGATCGATTGAAAGAAGAATTAATACAGAAGAATGAATTGATTTATGAATCGGTACGGTATTTGTATTCATTTTATTGATTGATTGTTGAATTCAGGAAGAAATAATGAATAAGAAAGATGAAGAATTGATAGAAGTGAAACTACAATTAGAAGATATGGAAGAAAGATTAGAAGAATTGAATGAAGAAAAGAAGGAAATCAATAATCAATTGAAGGAAAAAGAAGAATTAGAAAGAATGAAGAATGAATTGAATATGAGGTAGTATATATAATAGTTGTAATGTATTTATATATTCCATTTTATTTAGAGTGAATGAACTTGAAAATATTCTGAAAGAGAAATCAGGAGAATCTATCTTGATTAGAGATATGGAAAGGAAAATAAAAGAATTAAATGATGTCAATGAATCGATCAATAAAGAATTAAATAGTTTCGTACAGAAGAATCAGGTTACTGTATTTCATGATATAGCTGTATTCAATGTCATTTTTACAGGATTTTACTAAACTAAGAGAAGAAGAACTAGCAGAATCTACAAAAATGAAGGCTAAGGTACGGTAGAAAGATTATTGGTTATGATTAGGATATAATCATTTGAGATTCATGAATTGAACGATGATATAAAAGAATTGAATAAATCAAATGAAGAATGGAGAAGGAATGAAGAAAGATTAGAGAAGACAATGAAAGAATTGGAAGAAACTAATGAAGATATGAAAAGAATTCAAGTTAAGGTACGTTTATTATGAAATTGAAACAAAATACTTATATTTCTTTAGTTGAATACGATTGAAAAGGAATTGGAAGTAAAGAAAAAGAATGAAGAGAAATTGGGGAATGAATTGGATATTGCTAGAAAGGTATCGATTCATTCATTCATATATTAACATATCTAACAATATTATTGAAGAATTAGAATGAAATTAAGGAAGGGTGAAATTGAAAGTAGGTTGTGTTTGAAAAAAATTTAAAAAAAAACAAATCTAAAACGATGCAGTGTTTCGAACCTGGTCCTGTCGAATTTGTATGTCTTAAAGATTCTCTTTATACAATATAATTATATTGAGGAATTGGAGTTGAGTCGAGATAAAATAATGAAAACGGATAGAAATGATGGAGAAATGAATAAGTATGAAGATGAGAAAAAGAGATTTGAAGAAGAAAAAGAAATATTGAAAAGTGAAATTGATCAGAAGAATAAAATTATTGATCAATTGAATGATAGAATTATTGAATATGAGAGGAAAAAGGTATTGAATCAATATATTGATTATTAAATATACTGTATTTATAGTCAAATGAATTGATGGAAGCTGTAGCTCAAATTGAAGATGTTCAATTGAAATACAAAAAAGTTATTAGACAATATAATGAGTTCAAGGTTAATTAGTATTGTTATTCAATCAATATATTGATTGATATTTAGGTAAATGCTCAATCTCAATATGATAGTGATTTGAATGAGAAGATTATGCATATTGAAAGACTTAATGAAAGAATTATTGAATTAGAATCATATCCTGGTATTGATTGATTTATTGATTGAAATGGCATTATACATATAGGTCAAATTGTATCGATCGATGGTAATCTTTCACAAGGACGATCATTATTTGATTTACTTCCATCTCCAATCAAAGTATTGATTGAATCATCTGAGGTATCGATTGATCCATTTTCATTCCATTATATATCAATTATAATTTCCCCAAATTCTATTGTTTTCAATAATCACCTTAAAGCTGTGGTCAAGTTATGTAGCAGCTAATTTGGAATTTTATTTATTTCTAAAGTATCGCCTCGAGTTGGTCTTCTTTTCATCAATATATAAGAAGTGATAAAATATATTATATCTATTATATCAGGACGAATCAATAATTAGAAGTGTGAATACATGTAAATCACTGATTGTTCGTAATGAATTAGAAGAAATTGATGAATCAATAGAAGATCTTCCATCATCATCTTCACTTCCATCTCATATTCTATTCATTATAAATGGAATCAAACCTACGAATGTAAGGTTTAATCATTATAATTGTAATCTAATTGATCTATTGTAGATATCATCATCATCAATCAAATTCTTCTTGTCTACTCTAAAATATGTTATAGAAAGAGCTGAGATTAAAGATATAGAAGAAGATGAAGTCGATTCAGTTCGTGTACATTTTATTGATTATATTTATTTCAGTTGGATTTATTGATTAATCGATTAGGAGATGAATTGAAAAGATTAGATCATGATATAGTTGAGAGATTAGAAGATATTGAAGGAATGAATGGAAGAATTGGAAGTTTAGAAGAAGAAAGAAGAAGTTTGAGAGATGAAATAGATAGAGCAGATAGATCAAGAGAACAAATGAGTCGAGATAATGGGTATTCATTCATATTTATTGTATTCATCTTTGATCTTTGATCTTTGATCTTTAGAGAACTTCGTAATGGATTATTGAATACAAAGAAGTTATTAGAAGAAGAGAAAGAAGAAAGTAGAAGATATGAAGATCTCGCTCATGAATTCAAAGATTTATTGGAAGTAAGTTATTGAAGTCTTCGGTAATCAATGTTTTTGGTAAAATAAAAATAGATATTATTTCTATAATATTAATTTCATTTGAAATATCTTTCAAATTCTACTGAAATAATATTTCAAGCGTTTTTTTTAACCGATTTTTTTAAAAGTTACCGAATCCCATTTCTCATCCAGTACTAATATATCTTCAATATTATTTATTTGTAGGAGAAAATGAAAGAAATGGAAGGGTATGCAGAAGACTACCGTATTCTCGAAAAAGAGGTTATACATTTCTTATGAGATTAATTTATTTTGTATTATTAAAGAGAGACGGATTGATAAAAGATAATGAAGAGCGTAAAAGGAAAGTTGGTCATTTGGAACAGTTGAATAGAATTGCTGAATATGCAAGAGAAGAAGAAATAGAAAGAGTTGCTGAATCTTCTCGTAGGAGTAAGTTAATCAATATAATTATGATTAATGTAATGTTTTAGTTGTCGATCTAACTGAGGAAGTGACAATGTTAATTGAGAAATTAAAAGATGAAGAAATGTTGTCAACGAGGGAAAGAAAGTAAGTGATGTCATTGAATATATTATATATGAATATGAATATATTAAAGGAATAAAGAGAGATGTCAGAGAATGTGCAGAGATCTAAAGAGATCTGTAGAAGATATGGTGAAGGTTAATGGTAAAACAAAAGAATGTATAAGAGATCAAGAAGTGAGTGATAGTTATTGTATCTATATACTATCGATCTCATTCATTCAGGACATTATCACTCATGCTGTTAATAAAATTGTTGAATATAGACGGAATAATGATATGAATGGATTCAAACAATTGGAAAATGTACTATTTTTTCCAATTAAAAAAGAAAATATTGCAATGATTACTATTTTAGCAGCTCATTTTGAGGAAGGAATCGATTAGTGAATCAATTAGAAAGAACAATATTGAATTTGAAAAATTGAATTCTGAAGCAAATTGTATAATTAATGAAGAAAAAGAAAATGAATAGAATCATTTTCGTTATATTGTATATATCATTGATTGTTTAATATACGTGTATGTATTCAATGGGTATTTATAGTGTTGATGAAGTGTATAGTATTGATTAAGATAAATGGTACATACTTCATTGAATGATCGAATCGAATTGTATATATGATTGGCACAATAATGAGAGATTGATTGATAAGATGGATATATAGAGATTATACACTGGATGGAGCATATATAAGACATCACATCAATAGAATAGAATGGGGGAATAAAGCCGATCCCTATATCCCTGATTGAATCATGAATATGAATAGAATAGACAACACTACCGTATATTATATATATTAGCTTGAGTATAGTATATGATATCATTGTTATGTACAATTTAATAGAATGAGAATGAATGAATGAATGACCCGTTGAATGAAATGGATAGATACAATAATACATTACCATTCATTAAGAAGAGCTCTAGTTATTGAATCTACTTTAAGTAAATTAAAGAAATCTAATTGTTTATACATATCTGATACTATTCTATACATTTCAAATATATTTCCCATAATGAGAATGAGTGTTCCTAGACGAAGTTCCCTATCTGGTCGATCTCTGAATTAATGAATAGATCATTAGAGATCAAAGATCAAAGATCAACAACTTACTGATGATATTCACTCAATGCACTGAAGATCGCATTTTCCATTTCTTTAGCCATATTTCGTATATTATTGGTATATTCATAGTACCCTAAATGAAGAGTATTCAATCATCTTCATTTACCTATAATCATACCTAATTTCCAACAACATAATGCTTTTAATGCAGCGTGTTCAACTCTATCCATACGAATATCTCTCATTGGACGAATTATTTCAGCAAAGAAACGCATATTGAATTCACGAAATAGTCTGAATAAAAGAGAATCAATCAATATATTGATTGATTGATTGATCAACTTACTTAATCTTATCATCATGTTTGATAATCTCTTCATCATCCCATCCAACAGAGAAATCTCCTTCACCACATGTTGAATATGATCCATCAGTAAAGACAAGAATCTCATCCTGAAAGGTATACTGTAATATCATATTTATATTGATTAATCAACAATCTATGATTCAATCAATGAACAACAACAAATACTTACATCATCATTCATAACTTGAGAAGAGATATATCCAATATCCAAAACAGAAAATCCTAATGCACACAATCGGAATATCATCTTCTATAAAGATCAAAGATCAATAATGTACAAATAAGAATGAAGTTAGATGTAACTAACCTTTTCATCAAAAGTAAGTGTATCAATTCCAGGCATATTCTCACAATACATACTACCAAGAAAATGATCAAATTTGACTGTTTGAACTTGTTCTTTTAGTGTATGAGGAAATAGTTCATTACGAAGAAATGGCTGAATATAAGAGATCATGAATAGAAAAGATTATTGTATCTATCAACTAATCAATATATAGATATAATAAACATACAACAGTTCCATCTGATATTCGAAATGAATCCAATGATCGATTAGTGAAATACATTCTTCGTCTATTCATAGCATGAGATTCTTCTTTGACGAAATGATCAAGAAGAGCTTTAGGAGTTAGACCAAGACAAGAAAGTATTGATGGAGACTAAATGAATGAATATCATCATTATGATATCGAAAGAGATGGAATACAATCTAATTCTCAAATGAATAATAGGGAAGGACTGTCAAGATATTGCCCATCGATAAAGTGTAAGAAGAACTTTCTCAAGTTCTTTCATCGGAGTATCAGGGTTGTTTTTATTTATTTATTTTTATAACTTGTTTTCAATAATTTTAACGTAATTTTAAATAATTAACGAACTCAAAAATAGGAAGACACTGCGAATTTGTGAGCGATCTTTTTTTTCAGGTATTTTACTAATGAAGTTTATTGTATTGGCTTCGTGAGCTTAATCATATTATAGTTAAATAGAGTTATGGGCGGTATATCGCCTGCGATGGGTTCTTTTTTTCTTTCTTTCTTTTTTTCGAAGAGTGCGCTAGTAGCATAATCTACTTTCTGATGACAGTAGATTCTCTAATCGATAAATCAGTCTGTTCCCTATTAACATTGTTGAAACCAACGATGGTAGGAATGAAATGATAATGGAAATGTACCGATGGATTCGATGAATTAGATTGAATAGTAGATGATGATGATACAGATGATGTACAAGTAGTTGATGATGCAAATGATGTTGATGGTATAGTTGATGGATCATCTTCACTATATGATTCTACTGATGATGAATGAGGTTGACACAAATAATCATCTATAATATTATCATATTCATTTATCCATATTGAGGATATTCTACAAAATGGATGTAGAGTGCTTAGGACTACTATTCTATTATTTACATTACTAATCATTTGTCATCTATATGTTTTGAAGTATGAAATACTTGTATAACTCATGGAAAAGGATTGAATCTGATATCATTAACATGAACCTCATATCATCATCTATCATCTTCACTCATTACCTACATCATCTAACCATAGATCGAAAAGTATGTTACAAAGCACCAAGCCTGACCGCATTTTGAGCCAAAATTTCCCAAAAAATCGTAAAACCTGACCGCATTTTGAGCCAAATTTTCACAAAAATCGAAAAACCTGACCGCATTTTGAGCCAAATTTGAGAAAAATCGAAAAACCTGACCGCATTTTGAAAACCGATAACCTAGCTATTCGACCTATGCATCTAACATCATAACGGTTTTTGCAAGCATTATCATTGAGGCAATTTACAGTAAATAAAAGATAATTTAACTAAACGTGTTACGGACATTAAAGAAAAATCCAAAAAAACACTATCATAAGGGTATATAAATACTATACAATAAATACCTGATTGTGAATCTCCTTTCAATCTTTGTTCTTCTTCTGATTCTCCTTTCATTACTTTTATCGTTTCTTCAGGTGAAATTGGTTCATTCTTCACTTCATGATCCATTCCATTACTCTATATAATATCAATATTATTATATTACTCGATACAATCATATCATGAACTCAAAAGAGTATCTAGTCTAATCAAGGATAGGTAAAGGATGATTCGGATATCATCATTATTCATCTGTTACAATTATAAATAAAGAAAGAACGGGAGATATTAAAAATGGGATGTGTTGGAAAGTTTTTAAAGAATGAAAAAAAACTATAATAAATGTAAAACGATCCAATGTTTCTGTCAAATGAATCATATTACGAAGACTAACTAACAATATATATTATGGACTTACTTGTAGATGTTGTTCATATGCAGATAAAGGTGATACAACTGTTGATGATTCATCTAATTCATCTTTTACTTTCTTTGATGGACGTCTCTTTTGTACACCTTCAAAGATCAAAGATCAAAGAATAATAATGAATGACCAAATGTACACTTGATTAACTATTCCTACTCCTTTTCCTTTTTAGTCATCCATATATGTACATACTCTTCTTTCACTCTTTCATTCTATTTCTTCTACTATGTATTGTTCTCGAAGATACATAATGTAAGACTACTTCTTTACTCTCTCTCATCATATCTATCAACCATAATGTCATAAGTAGCTCTACATAATTAATCAAATTTTGAGAAAACATTTTAATGATGTATGCAATTAATAAAAAGCACATCAATATACAATTATACCAACATTTCTAATTGGTTTACATGTAACAAATGTCTGTCTAATTATTATTTGACTATTTGTCTTTTTGACGTTTCGACTTCTCTTCACTATTTCCCTCATTCAATATTCATCCTCTTAAGAGTTCTTCTCTTAACGACGTACATAATAGAAAGCTACTTCTATCGATATTCTTTCTTAAGAAGGAAAGAATAAAAAACTATGAAATAACACTTCTATTTCATATGATTCATTCATAAAGTAAACTAACGAGAACTTACAATGTCTCTTCATTCCTGCCTTCACACATTTCTCATATCGACATGCACGACATATCATACGAAGTTCTAGAGTGATAATGATATCAATCAAGGGTATAAACAATAATCAAATTACTAACGATAATTGATGTAACAATTATTGGAGTGTTTGCATTGAAACTTGATATCCAAAGCAACAGTTCTTCTGAAATATCGATCATTTATAATGGCAAAGTTAAATATTAATAAAGCCAATTGAAATTGAAACAAAAAGTAAACCTGAAGAAAGCAGCACATGCTAGACATGAAACAGTTCCAAAATGAGGACTAGCTGATTGAGGTGAACCGCATACAAGACATTGATCACTAGGTTGAGTTGGTTGAGAAAATGCACTATTTAACACTGAAATCATTAATCAATAATGGTAGAATAAGAGTGAATAAGCTGATTATACACGAGATTATGAAGAAACATGTGATGTACTTACATTTCGAAGGTGAGAGTAGAGCAAGAGTAGCTGGATCGATACTATATCCATCCATTGAGTTACCCCCTTTAATCAATCAATCAAATTATAGGAATGAAAGGAAGTGGAAGAATGAATCGATGACGGGAATGAAAAGAGTACAAGATAAGATTAAGTTAATACGAAATAGGAAGGTTTGTAATAGTGAATGGGAGTGCAATGAGAGAGAGTGTATATGAGTGTGTACGACGAGACGAAATATGTCTAATAGTAACCACACGTAATCCTACCTAGAGACCAATAACATGAAATATGCTTATGTTCGTAGTAAGAGTATAAGAGCATATTTTGCAATTTTTATGTGTTTAGCGCAGAGTAAAAATTCCGTTTCTTTGCCTTTGGCCTGCAACTCGCGGATGCAAACGTACTACTGCCGCAGCGCGTGAAAATTTAAAAAAATAGTCTGCGTCCGAGCGATCGTGTGTGAGAGGTGATGAAGGGTAAGAGAAGTGTGGGGTGAAAGAGAAATGAGAGTTTGCATTCAAGAGAATGGAAGAGAAACGAGAGTTTGTATTGAAGAGAGTGAAAAGACGCGAGCAAATAACGTGAGTGTCGCAAAAGAGAAAGAGAGAGAAATAAGAGAGAGCATTATGGTTAAGAAGGATCTTTCCCTTTCCATTCTCTCAACTAAGGGATCAAAAAACACAATAAGATACGAACTATGTTTCATTACTTCACTTATTTCCCTATTATATGACTACACTCACAACATACTACGAGCACCAAACGATCACTAAAATGAATAAAATAATAATATTAGGAAATATTTTTCATTGTCGAATGCCTACAGTACACAATGTTTAGAGTTCGGTCATCAGAAAGGTCACACTTTTCACGTATGAAAACTGAAAATTATCAAAAATGATAAATATTGTGTCAAAAGTATGCTTAGTTGTATGATCACGTGCATGCGAGAGAGGGGATATGGAATAGAGAAGAAGAAGAAAGAGTGCCATTGTATACCATAGAAGTGAAAGATGAGAAGATAGAAGTGATGAATGAATATGAATATAATATATAAAGAAGGAATAAGGATATACATATAGTCTATTCACTATGCTCTTCCATCCACTTCACCCACTTACATTCATGGAGATGAACAAGAATTAAACTTTCTTTCGAGTTTTCAACAACCAATATACATTTGTTCTATGCACAAACGAGAAAGAATGCAACTCTATTCAACAATCAAGTACTCTTTCTACCTCTTCCCCCTCCCTCCCTCTCCATCCCTCTCTCATCCCTCACCTCTCTCCCTCTCCCTCCTCATCTCTCCTTCTCTCATCCCTCCCCCTCTCATTTTGCTTCTCCTTCCTTTGCGTCAGAGAAAAAGGGAAAATGGAGAAGAATAAGGAGCCACGTGCGAGCAGTCCTATAGGAGAAGTGGTGAGAATATGAAGAGAAGAAGGAGAGGAAGGTATGGATGAGATAGGGAGAGGAGAGGGAGAAGGTAGAGAGAGGGAGATGGAGAAGGTAGAGAGAGGGAGAGTTAGAGGGATAGTTGAGGGGTATGGAAAGATGATAGGAGAGGGAGAGAATAAGACTACTACGTGATCAAAGAGCACATGTAAAGAGAGATTTGACTAGAGGAAATTGAAGTTTCATTCATTAGAGAATATAGATGAGAGATATTGATTGATTGATTGATTGATTGATATTATTGATTTGTAGATGAATAGTGGAACAATCTCATGTTTCGATCGTTTCAACAGATCAAACAATTGATAAAAACGATCAATAAATACATATATGTAAGATAAAGGAAAGAATGAAGAGAATAAAGAGAAAGATTGATAAGAATAGAGTACTTAGTGATAATGATATGATTGTATCATAAACTATACCATTACAATTCACATCATATTCAATATCATTTATGATGTATTATGAAATCATTCAATTAATGTCTATTGGTGGGAATATGTGAGGTTTATCCAAGGAGGAGAACGATAAAGGGATAGTTGAGAGGGAAGGAGGGGAATGGGGGGGGGGTGGAGAGAAGAGGGAAGGAGGGGTTGGTGGGGAGGGGGAATGGAGATGGTGAGAGGGAGAAATGATTGTGAATGAGCAAACATCGACATTGAAAAGAAGAAGAATAAGTGACTTCTCTTCGATCCTTAAAAGGGATCAGAAAATTATGATGTCAATCTTTCTTATCTTCATTTTGTCCATAACAAGATTATGATAGATTTAATGAACTGAAACAAATATGGGAATAAATGATTGATATTGTATGATCTCTCCATGAGAAGATCAGATACTCCTATCCTAGACCATTCCCTTTTAGAGACAGATGTTCAAACAAACAATAGAATAAAATCAATAAAGGGCTATTATGTACAGTAATCTATAAAGATTTATTATTTGTTTATCTATCAGATGCTCTCGCATGAAGACATTCTAAATAACTATTTAATAGAAGGCATAATAATAACATAGGATGAATAATGAAGTTTTCATTCTCCAAGATTATTATTTAATAGATCGATGAAATGGTAGAATATAATGAAATAAACTAATATATAATAATCCATTCTTTCTTATCTTCTATCCATATTTATTCATATATTTCATTAGATAAGAATAACAAATTTTTACTCGTGCACATTTGTTATTTTCACCCTTTCAAAATATTTAGAAAATTAAAGTTTTGCTTTGTCTGAAAAATTAAAATAGGAAATAAATCTTTTAATCTAAATATTTTTTAAAATAATTTCGGAAACGTTGGAAGCATTTTCAGACATTTGCAAATTTTGTAGATTTAAAGTAGGACGTTGATATTTCATAATAACAATAAGGAATATGATTATTGATAAATGTAAATATTATAATGATTGGTCAAATATGGATACACTCAAACAGAAGCAGTTATCGGAGATGTAATAAAAGTATAATGGATAGAATAGAAGAAGGAATAGATGAATAGATAGATAGATTACTCTTAACCACTACTTCATACTCTTATCATTTCATATACTCATTCTATCATTTTTATCATGAACAACTCTCTCAATCATAATATCATCCAAGATTATGGTAATTATTTTTACCCATTTATTGATTATTGAAATCCATTAGAGTTGCTGGAGCTGATGAGAAAGAAGATTCAAATGTCTCGGTCACATTATTGATTATTTTATCATTTTGCATAATGTCAGTTACATTTATGCTTTGTTGTGCTAGAATATTCTACATGTATTACTCTTATAGAAGGTTTGTATAATCTTTCAGTTTATTCATTCTAATCTATATCTATGAAAAAAACTGACATTTCCGAAGAATCAATAATGAAAATGAAAAATACTATATTTAAAAAAATCTTTTGTTACATATTTTCCTACGTAGATATACTTCATGTTCTTTATATAATGAATTCAATTGAAGAGATCAACAAATTCGTCAAAATTCATCTGAATCAATTGAAAGAAGAAGAAGAAGGAGACGAAGAAGTAGAGAATCAAGCATCAACAATGGTTTAAATCCTCTTATTATTTTATATTTATAAGGGTTAAAGTTCAGATGATATGACTGTATCAATAGCTGTTATCTCTCCATTACCATCATATCAAGATATATACAAGAATATTCAACCTCCTCCTTTATATAATCAAGAGTATCGTATACATCTAACTAAATAGATCAATATAATTATAGTAGTCAATCTCTTCCATCAACGCCTCCTCCATATTCATCAATCGGAAGATCTTCATCTCAAATCTCTACTGCACAATCTTTACATATTGACGCTCAATAAAATTATGATAAAACATTTTTTTTTGAAAAAAAAGAATATATTATTTTCAACATTTACAATATTTATTAATCGCTTAAAATATACGGTAAGATACTATACATATAATCGATACTAAACCAAAGCCGTTGTAAGAGTCCCTCGATTTAATTTATAATAAATCCTACACACAATTTTCTTTTCAAAAAGTTTTTTATTTAATATTAATTTAATTTTTTCCCCATATTTTACTATAATATTTTAGTGTTAACTTATTTTAGTAGAATATCTACGGTTGTGCTTACAAGAAACAAGTAGTTTTGTCTTATTTTGTGTTTTCACTCGCTTGCCAGTACACTTCATTTTGTCTTCGTTTATGTTTTTATTTATTTTGTGTTTCTTAGCTCTGTGCCCCACTCTCTCCGCCCGCGAAGTAGTGTGGAGAGAAGGCGACTACAGTAAGCAAGCACACAAGAAATAGTTCATTTGATTGGCTTACGGGTATGCCAAAGAGAGGGAGGAGTCTTTGCTAGTGAAGCCTCGTTTTCTCTTTCCCGCATATAAAAGTATGTGTCGTTTTATTTCCATCTTCTTAGTGCTCTCTACTTCTCTTTCATGAACTTAGTTTTAGGTCTAATAGGATGGATAGGTAGAAGTTTATAATGACTACTCGTCCAATATCACAATCCATTTCACATTCTCAGAAACAGAAACCAGTTGAATGGATATCATCTCTTATTCAAAGATATCAAGACCAGGTTTATATTCCGTTGATTAGTTCGGTATTCAATGTGATTGGTTCAGTTGCCAACTCGAACAGGGAAGGCATTAGATAGAGAATCTCGAGAATTACTAAATACAACACATTCATGTATTATCAATGTGAGCAGACATCATCTTCATCTTGTTATACTTGCACTTGTTCGTGTACTCAAAGCTGTTAATGTATGTTTCATTCTCTCATTCCATCTATTTATCTCTGATATAGAAATGGACATCCAATGTAGCTCTTTCTCAATCTCGTCTCGTTATTCTACAAACCTTGACTGAATGCTTACAAGAGGCTCAAGTTAGTTGGAATAGGGAATAGATGGAATAGAGATGAGTTCATTATAGCCTACAATTGGAAGAAATATGGAAAGAGAAGCATGTATGAAGGGAGTTCTCAATGAAATGTGGACTATTGTTAGTGGAGGAGATTCAGCTGCTAGTATATCATATCATATTCATATTCATTAACCATTCATTTATTGATTTAAGGTGAGAAAGCTATAGGTGTTGTATCACGAGTTGGAGATATTGCATGGTCTGTATGTCTAGCTAGAGCTGAAAGAGGATTGAGTATTATGCAAGTAAGAGACGACAACAATCATATCATATAAAGATATTGTATTATAGGATGAAGAAAGTAGTGAAGAAGCTATATTAGAAGCACAATCTCATGTGGCTCTCATGGCTTATATAACACTTGAATTGGAATCACTCATTAAATTCATTCAACTGGTTTGTATACTGTATATCTTATGATATCTATAATATATTGATTAGGTAACAAGTATGTGGCCTCCACGTAAGGAACATTTAGAGAATGTGTGCAATATGATTTCATCTGTTATATGGAAATGGATTGAACGATATCCTGATCAATTCTCTACATTACAACATTCACCACAAATACATATTACTGGTATGTATACTACCAATCTATTCTTTATCTATTCTATATCCCTCATCTTATATTCCTTCTCTTCTTCCTCTAATTGTCATAAGATGATGGATTCAGAAGCAGTAGATGCTCTATTCAATGTTATGAATACATCAGAAATGAAGAGAAGAAGTGTATGTTGGCCTGTACAAATGATGCTCATTGCTGTATCTCCCGTATGTTATCTATACCTTGAACTATTTCCTTTGTCAAGAATGAATATGAATGAACATGCTTATCGTGATAAGAATAGTGGGTAATAATACCTCTGGGGATGGAGAATACAATATTGGGAGAGATTATAACTAATAAGAATGATACTATATATTCTGTATTGTAGTGTTCATTAGAAGCAATAGCTCATGCAGATCAACAAGGAGTATCTCTACCTGAATCTGTTGTTATCAAGGTATATTATTATCCTCTTCGTACTTAGCGGTCGAAACAAGAAACGAAACAATGAAACGGACTCATATACTAATATACCATTTTCTGAAAATTTCCAGTTTTAATTATGACAACGTGCATGCAATTTTTGTGACTCTCAAATATATCCATCTATTATTATCATTATGAATTAATCAATATCTTGAGCGTCAATTTGTTGATATGGTAGCCTCCTCAGTTCAAGCAGGAATTGCTCCATCTAATCGATCACCATGGAGTACTCAACTACAGTATGCCTGTCATGCTGCCGTAAGTCTATCCCTTATTGATTGATTCATTGGATAATATGTTTATTACTCAATTGTACAGGTTAATCTATGCAAGTGTGCAACATATGTCAATCAATCAGATTTCTTCGTCTTCAATGTAGTACAACAACTTGTAGAACATGTCAAAGTAATTATATACTCTTATCTTTCTTTTTCTCTCTTATTCAATCAATATGCAACAGTTAGTCTATTGGGTTTATTGATTGTTAGTCATAGAATGGACTGAATTATGAATGATGATATCATTTGTCCTTTATCAATATCTCTTTAGGTTGTTCTTCTAACAGGATCCCGCCCACGTGAAATGGATCGAAGTGTTCTCGTTGATTGTTTTGTTGCTCTATTCAGATTAAAGGTTAATCTATTCATTCCATTCCATCTATAGATTATTGTATTCTTCAGTTTGATAATGATGTCTTCCGTGTATGTCTATCATCTCAACAACCTCTACTACAATTAGTATTAGTTGAAGCTCTGACCATCATTGCATCTCATGTAAGTATATTTTATATTCTATTGGTAGTGAATAGTAACCTTTGTCTATAAGATCTAATATATCTATAGTATTCCTTATATACCGTAACCCTCTCTATTCTCTTGTCTTCAGCATCATCTCCCATGGTGGCCTCGTATAGAGATGTTAACATCTCGATCAGATCAATTACGTGCTCTTCTTCTATCAACTCTTGATAGAGTAGTTGAGAGTGAACCTATATCATCAGGTCATGCTCCTATTGGAATGAGTAGGGTAGGAAGAGATTTACCTGAAGTGAGTGCATACTATATCATGTCATGCACTACACTAAGTAGTACACGCACAATCAATCAATAATACCGATAATACCAATATCAAGTCTTGATTGAAAATGTTATTGACAGTGGTGACTAATCGATTGATTGATTGTATAGTACAGTATTCGTATGGTATTCTATCCAGTGTATTGTGAATTGTGAATAGAATGATGTTCATTCATTGGATATAGTTGTGGTTTGCACTCACTTCGTCTTTGTTATTTATATTTAAAGCACTTTATTTATCCGTCCCATATAGTCTTTGATGTATTGACCTTTGATCTTTCAGAGTTGGCATAAAGTATCGGGTCGATGGAGAGGTGAACGTCCTTCATCAGCTTCTCTATCAAGTGTTGTCACTCTATCCGAATGTTCTCATAATATCATACTCATTGCTATCATTAAATTGATATCTACTCATCCAACTCTTCTCATAAGGAAGAAGGTATACTGTAGATTATACATTATTGATTGATCCATTAGTTGATATATTATAGACTGCAACTGAAGATAATTCGATTGAATCTGTAGTATCTGGATTGGTTTTATTGATTGATCATCCTCAATTACATACTCATTCAATGCAGGTATACTGTATACTGAATATTACGGTAGTTATTGATTACTTTATTCAGGCTCTTCTGGCTCTTCATTCAGCTATTCCTGAATGGAATTCTACACCACAGAGTGCATTGGAAACTTTTCTCAGTGTTAGGTACAGTATATTTATTCATTGATTTATATGATACAGTATCTATTGATCTATTGATTTCTTCAGTTCTCATATGCTTTTCTCTGTTTGTCAGAAATTGATTCATCTTCAAGTGAGTAATGCTGATTGTGTTATATCATGGTTACAAGCATTAATGAAAAAAAGGTATACAGTAGTCATATCAATTATAATTTATCATAATATTGATTGATTAGAAGTGAATATCTTTCATCGTATAAGGAACCATTTTCATCAGATTCAATAGATGGAATCGCTCAACAATCGATAGTAAAGTTTGAGGTACAGTATACATATCTGATCATTGATTGTGATATAAGATCTGTTGAGGTAGTATGTTTTCTGTATCTATGGAATTGTTCAGCTGATCTCGTTGTTTGTTGTCTATCATTATTCTCTATTCATTCAAATGAATGTAATGGACTACTATCATCTCATCTTGATTCATCTCTATCCAAGTATTTATACTTTATTCTTTCCCATTATTTAATCTATTCTTATCTTGTCTAGAATAATGGCAGCTGTTCCTCAATCTACAATAATCACAGCTGGTAGAATTGCACTACAGAAGAGTATTAATCGAGTATTACGGTATGTACTCGTACAGTGATCTGAGTATTGATTGATTAATCTTATTCAGTGGTCTACCTCAGTCTAATACAGCTCTCCATGAAGCATGGCATGAAACATTTAGAATATGGGAGATGTTTACTAATCAAATAGTCAATGGATGTAAGGATCATGCAGAATTTGTTGATCACGTCACAAGGGTATGTTGATTGATTGATTGATTCGTAGATGGAATTATTGATTGATTGAAGGTGACAACAGATTCAACAGAAGGAACATGTTTAGTAGATGCATGGAATAGTATGAGTGCATTCTTATGTACTCTATCTCATTTGATTGTAATCAAAGAACCAAATCATGTAACTACGTAAGTTGATCTATCTCTATCCTCTAATCTATCTATTCATTGTTCTATTCTAGATATATTTCTCGTCTATTGAGTGTTCTCAGAATGGATGATTCACCTTATAGAGAACTTATGTGTAAATGTGTTAAAGAAGAGCTATCATTTGAGGTTATTATATCATCCAAATATTGATTGATTAACTGATTACGGTATTATTTAGACTCATTCATCATTAGATCAATTTGTTCTCCAACTTCTTTCAAGTCAACTTGCTTCACATTCAAGCAATATTCTATTTGTTGAACATTGTATCTATATACTTAGGTAAGTACTGTATTCAATGGATTACTGTAGGTATATGATATACTGTAATTGTAGGAATATTCTCTCTCGTCGTCAAGGGATGGTCCTTCGTGTTGATAGTACAGGAGATATGATGAATGCATTACTACAAAGTCATTATGGAGCTGAGAGGAGTACATTACAGAAGATGGTATACTGTATCTACCGTAATCATTCCTCATCTACAGTATCTATTTAGATCTTTACACGTAAAGTATGTTCATTAGTAGAAGTAGTAGTATCAAATGGATCAGCTCGTCGTCTTCCATCATCTCTTCAATGTCGAATGTTAGAATGTTTATCATCATCAATAGCTTCACTTCCACCTCCAAATCCATTCAATCCACAAAGAAATGAATTACTTCTATCTATACTCAATGCTCTCAGTCGATTCTTAGGAAATATGACCATTCCTATACAACCTGCTCCATTCAATAAGTTTGTCTATTCTTATATTATGATCTACTCTAATATATTGATTGATACAGATTATTCAATGATCTACTCGATTCATTCTCTGATGCTACAGTATCTCATTCATCTCCTGTTAGATCAAAGTAAATTTTTATGATACGCATTGTTATGTTCTATTTGACATAAAAATATTTCTTATTATATACTGTAATCTTCTTTGTTTAGGAATCCAGTGGAAGAGATTGCAAATGCTTCATTGGCTCCTGATATGATGAGAAAATGTAATGATGCTCTACTGACTACATTGGCTGCACTTGTTAATGCTAGTCCAGATATGGGTAAGAGATTATCGATTGAAAATCATATTGATTGATTGATTGTATTGTAGGTGTGACTCGTGTATTGGATACATCATGGGGTGGAGAATGGAAAGTACGAGGGTACATGTTAGAGACTCTATGCAGGTATTTAGTCTATCGATTAGTAGTTGAATAAATCAATGATATTCTAGAGTAGTAGCTGAACATAGTAGTCCATCATCATCCTCTGATAGACAAGGAAGTCAATCTGAATTACTTCGTTTATTATGTCAACCTAGTGAAGATGGAACACTTCCTTTAGTTACTGCACTTGCTCAGACTATTCCTAGTGAATCTATGGTATACTGTATCTATTGATTGGAATGAATCAATAATTGATTATAGGATACAATGTGTCGTGTATATGTGGGAGCATTTGCAGAAAGAGGAGAGATAGGTCAATTGATCTATTCAGTATTATGGAATGAAGCTGAATCGGCTCAATCTCCTGCTGTTGCATTCAGAGGATCGACATTTGCTGCGAAATTGATATCATGGTTTCATTTAGTCTATCATATCAATAGAATAATCTCTATCTTTAGTTCCCTTCGAACATTTGGACATTCATACTTATTGGAAACTATTGGACCTTTATTAACTCAACTTCTCAATAATCCTGATAAAGTATACGAGGTACTGTAGCTATCTTCTTCTAATCAATCGTTATCTCTTAAATCATTTGAATTAAAGGTTGAAGATCGTGGAGAGGGTCACAATGTGGAAGAAGCAATCAATAATACAATAGAAGCAGCTACGATGGCATTTACTGCAATTGTAGAATCAATCGATAAATGCCCTCATCGATTCAAACAAGTTAGTTTATCTATAACAATCAATGTACAACTGTATACTGTAGGTGTGTTCTCAAATCTGTAGTGTAATCAATAATCGATTCCCTGGAGGAGGTTTATCAGCACTTGGAAAGATTCTATTCATTCGTTTCTTTAATCCAGCTATAGGTAATGAATCTATTGATCTATTATAAAGAGGTATAATTGATATTGTTACAGTATCCCCATATGAATGTAATATCTCATCTATTCGTCCATCTCGTCGTTTATCGCGAGGATTAACACTAATATCAAAGATTCTTCAAGCAGCAGCGAATGGACCATCATTGACTAGAGATAAAGAGACTGGAATACAACCATTTCTTCCATTGATTGATCAATGGTCTCATCGATTGGAAAGGTATATATATTATATCTATTGAGGAGTACTGTGAAATGGAGACAGGGTACTTACAGTATCCTGATATCTATTATACACTCTGTCTGTCATTATATCGTTGTTTTCTTCAGTTTCTTCTCTAGTTTAGTGGAAGATGTAATAGAAGAAGAACATATTCCATCTCCATCTTTATCAACTAATATGCAATTACTAATCAATACTCATTCTCTATTTACTATTGATAAAGTGGAGGTATGATCACTATTCATATCTATTCATATATTGATCTTTGATCTCTTTTCAGCTTCTTAAGAATCTTTCATTCATATGTTCTGGATCAGCATTATATTCTCGTGTAGATGCATTACTCAAATCTCTACCTGATCATATCTCTCGACCTGGAGCTCCATCTGAAACTCTTGATCCTTCTCTTCCATTCTTCATTCAATTATCTACTTCTAATCCTCCTGTTTTTGCTGTCATTCTAAGAAGATTACAGTAAGTCATCATTACAAGACGTCGTCTCGTATGATCAATTAGAACAATTGTCAATTTATCAGTGTATTATAAGTGAATTTGATTTAAATTGGAATTATTATAGAAACGTAGAGATGGAGACAGCTGCTAAACAAATTGGAGATAAATGTGGTAGAATGAAATGGATTTGTCTCTTGGATGGATTAATGTGTTATGATCCACCCAATCTGGTATGGTAGATATCGATCGATTGTCCATAGTTACAGTATGATAATGTGTATTCCAGATGAAACTCTTCTCAGCAGATACATTTGCTCATATTGAACAGATTCTTGTTCTTCATTCATCAACTCAATTGTATAATAAACTCTATGAGAACTTTTCACTTCTTCAAACGGTAATCATATAATCATTCATTCTATACGATTACTTCTATCTTATAGCTTCGTATAAATTTCGATCCAATATCATTGAATATTCCTCTTGATGGTCTTCCAACTCGATCAAGGAAAGTATTAACTACTCCTTCTCATTCATACAATGCATCACTCATTTCTGTTAATGTTATCGATGTTACTGTCAAGGTTTGATTTTTGATCTTTGATCTCTCCAAGTATTACATATACAATGTTGTAGTTGTATGATAACATGGTTCTTATCAGTGGAAGTCGTCCATGGGGAAATGATTCAGTATTGATAACTGATATGTATCAATGCACTGACTTTGAACAGGTAATTAATATAAAGATACAGTATATCGGAGATTATTGATTTATTTAGATAGAAGTGATATCATCATCAATACTAACTCTAGTTCATTCCAATGGAATAGTATCACTTCGTTGTGATGCGCCTCTTCTATGTTCTCAATTGATTAGTGAAAGACAACGAATATTATCAGAAGAATCAGGTGGAATTCTCCCTCCATTGAGGTAGATCATTATCGATTCATCCGTCTATTCATTCATTCTACTTTAGAGCTAATGCACTTCATCTAATCTCTTTATCATTTGTTCATTTGGCTGATTCTGATGTATCAGTTCGATCGATTGCTTATCGATTACTTTGTCTATTATGTGATTCACTCCATCTACCTACATCTGCTTCTCTTCAAGTTCCGTATCCTCCATGAACTACAGTAATCCCTTAATTCCGTTCAGGAGACACCATGTGTATTGGTTCCATCTAATTCTCTTCGTTTCCTTCAATCAACAGCTCTATCACTAATCAATCATGAACCTCAACTATTAGTTCATTTAGTCCCTCGTGTACTTGATATGGGATCAGTTACTCTTCTATATTCATTATCTGATTCATGGGGAGTGGTAAGTCAATCTATCTATTCATTCATTCAATCTATTCTATCTCATCATAGATCTCTCAACTTCGTGAGGAACAACGAGCTGAGTTATTCGGTGCTCTATCAGATGCAAATTGTGTTGGAGGTCCAATAGGAAATGCAATCTGTTGTGGAGTATGGCCTAAGATTGGAGCATTAGACAATGTCACACTTCATACATTACTTAACCGGTTGGTATTCTGTAACTATCTAATGGCTGATCTTTGATCTCTTGTAGATTAGTCCATGCTTGCCCTCTTGCTTCATCCCTTCAAGTAGTTCAATCTGCATGCAGAGGTGGAGATAGATTGTCTGCACTTATTGTAGAGAGGTACGGTACATTATGGTATACTGTAATGATTATTGATTGATTGAAGGACAATATCACAATTGAGTTCACCTGAACCTCGTGTATCTCTTAGTCGTCTAATGGCATTCCTTCTTGTGATAACATTCGATGCTGATCTACAATTCCGTAAGCTCCGCCCCTTTTATACCGTAATCTGATTGTATTAATTCCAGTTGAGACCCATCTTGCTCATCTCATGCACATCATTTCATGTGTGTCTGGAACAGGACCTCCATTCCTTCGTTGTTCAACTTATACTCTTGTATCTAATATATTCCAGAGTTTTGGATCCAATACCAAATTAGCATTGAGTGGTTAGTCAAATTTGTCTCCATTCATAGTTTCATTTTTTTACCCAACAATGTCGAGAAATTAAGGCAAGCCATTGATATTTAAAAGAAATGTTTCTTTCCAAATGGAATAAGTATATAGAAGTAGCATTGTTGTAGATGATAAGAGACGTTCACTTGCCTTATTTCTTCGTCAATTAGCTAATGAAGATACTATGAGACTATTTCGTATCTATGATTATGATAATGGACAAGAAGTTGTTGAGATGATTATGAATCATGTACAAAGTGATACTAGGTACAGTAGTCATATCCATCCATTATATCATAATAAATCAGTCAATCGATAATTGTAGTTGTGGTGATCGAAGTGAAGATTGTGATTATGAATCAATAAGTGAAGAAGATACTCCAATGAGTGGAGGAAAACATGGAAATGTCCATCATATACTCAATCTTATCATAACAGCTGTCAATGTAAGTGATGATTTATCGATCGATCGATATTGATTGATTGATTGTTTGATTGATGTACAGGAAGTGCAAGGAGAGACAATAGTATCAACGGGGGTATCATCATCTACTTCATCATCACGTGATTGGTTAGTAGAATGGAGAGTATTAGCTCGTCATTGGGCATTCGAAGGAAGAGGAGAAGTACAAATAAGATCATTGATTGCTTTCTCTTCACTTGCTAATACTATTAGTGAACAAGAAATGAAAGGAATCGTTCAATTACTAGTACAGGTACTGTATCTTTGATCATTGATCTTTGATCTCTTATGATCTCTGGATAATGTAGGTAGTGAAACGTCGTGAGTCGTTATCATCAATGGCCGGAGTAGCTCTATCTCTTGTTAGAGTTCATACATTGACTCCATGTAATTCATCCATTCATCGTCTCACTTTCTGGATTGCTATTATTCTATTCCAAGTATCATTATTCATCTTTAATCTTTGATCTTTGATATCTCATTTCAGTTAGAGAATGCTACTCTATATGAGCATGCCATACAGATTCTTCATGCTAATCTTACCCATCTTGATCATATGGGAGTATTTGAGCACACGGTAGATATTCCTTGATTGATTGATTGATTGATCTATTGATTGATTGATATGAATTAAGAGTCTTGAACGTCTAGCAATGGATGCTCGTAGTCCATTGGAATGGGATCTAAAAGCATTGGATCAATGTGCTGGTCTATCATTCAGAGCAAACTTCAACTTTGCATTGGTTGGATATTTACTCAAGGTATTCATTCATATGAACATAGATCATTATCATAATCATTATATCTATTAAGGGACTCCGTCAACCATCTCTTTCTGTTAAAGTTGTTCAATTGTTACATTTACTATTGAGAATATCTGCTAAGAGTAACCAAGAGTAAGTTTATCTATTATTCTACTTCTATAAATTCATTTATTGATTTATTTATTATAGATCAACATGCACTAATCCATATGTACTGACATCTGAAAATGTTCCATTTCTTCTTGCTCTTCTTCCATTTGATGAAAAGGTACGGTAATCTCTAAATTGATCTTTGATCTTTGATCTCTTGATAATCTAGGTTCAATCTCGTTTTCGTCTAACATGTCGTGATCGTCTTCCATCAGAAAGAACGATTGTTTTATCTACTCCATGGCAAAACTTTGGATCAGAATCTTATGAGAAAAAGTATCATTTTAATATTTAATTAATTATTAAAATAGGTTAAAAGTATATTTTAGATGTGTTCCAGTACCTTCTCCATCAACAACATGGCAAGGAGGTGAAGAAGAAGAAGAAGATAGTAAACCTCTCCTTGATCCATCTATTCTAGTTACTGAACAACAACAAGCACTTGCTGTTACTGTTCTCGTATGTTATTATATTCCTATCTGTCAAATTGATCTTTGATCTTTGATCTTTGCAGGCTATTCTGGCTAGAAGTTGTCCTAATGTTGATATAGTACTTGATTATTTATTAGAAGCAGTAACAGTATTCCCAGCAGTTGTTCCTGTAGTGTAAGTATCTAGAGTAATCTAATCTCAATTGATATTGATCATATTTATAGTGAATGTTTATTAGATCAACGTATAGTTGGTTTAGTTCAATCATGTCAATCACCTCGAATGTTATCAACTCTTGTTAGATTGATTGAGAATTCAGTGAGTGGAGAATCTCCTGGTTAGTCAAATACTCCAATTAGAGATATAATAGAGATATGATTATAGGACCTCAACAAGCTGTATTCTTCCTTCAACAATGTGGATTTGCTGGTCTATGGAGATATGCAGGAGCATTCCTTAGTCCGGTATATTTTAATTTATTCATATATTATAGTTAATCAATATAGTTATTGTTTGGTGTTATTTCGAAGACTGATTGATATTCTCTGACTACAATACATCATTCATTCATTCAATCAATCAATCAATTATTCATTCATTCAATAAATCAATCAATGATCTATTTCAGCGTGCTTCATTACAAGCTATCAATAGTAATCTATGTTCATGTTTAGAATGTATTCTAGCTTCCTTGTAGTTATTCATATTTTATAGTTTATATTATACAAAGTTTGTTGTTTTACACGTTTCTAATCTACCCTTGTCGTACAGAGTATTAGTATTTAGAATTTGAACAGAGTATTCATTCTTTCGTTGATATAATTGTACATATGAATGCATCTATTTATTCATATATCCATTCATTCATAGACAGATTCATAATATATTAAGCTTTAATTGTTCATAATGGATTCTAGTCAAATAACATTAATGAACTCATTGTAAATCATTCCTATTCTATTCATATCTGTGTATATTTTAATGAAATGAAAGAAGTTTATTGATACAAAATGATAGAATGATATCACCAATGATACTCATCCACTTATTGTATACCAGTTAACACTCACAATGATCTCATTCTCCCTTCTAATACATTCACTCATGCCATTAATTATAATAATAAATCTGTTTGTATTTATTCAATCTATTTGTATACATCTAACATATCCGTTCGAATCGGATTATCTATCTATATATAGATGATGAATAAGTCATCTACAGTCAATACCATACATTCTTCAGAATCTTCTTATATTTATATATCATACTAGGATGAAACAATTCAAACGTGGAATAGAGAAAGGAGGCCCAGGGTGAGTATGAATATCAATTATTATTGATTGTATTGATTAATATTTAGATATATTGGCCTTATTCCTGAAGAGGCTGAAGATATGTGGCACATATATAATCTTATACGAGTATCAGATGTAGTCAAATGTTCTACTATTCGAAAGGTACTGTAGATATAGCTACTGTACTTATCTTCACTATTGATTTATAGATACGGTAGATATAGTTACTGTACATATATTCACTATTGATTGATAGGTGACATCAGAATCATCAACTGGTACGACATCATCTCAACGAGTTCACACAACACTAACAATACAAGTTGAATCTATTGATTTTGATCCTGGAGCATGTGCCCTTCATCTCAAGGTACTGTAGGCATACTGTAAATTATAATTATTGATATTTGATCTCCTATAATTCCTATCTTTTAAGGGTCGTAACATAGAAGAGAACGAATTAGTGAAGAAAGGAGCTTATCACACTCTTGATTTGGAACCAAATCGAAAGTTTACATTAGAAAAAACTGAATGGGATTCAATCGATTTAGGTTTCTATTTCACGATTATTAGTTATGATGATTTTGGTTATTATGGCTTTAATTATAAAAATGATTAAGAGAGATGGCCGTTAAGACTCGACCACCCCCCGGACACGTGAGCTAGCAATGAGAACTGGAAGTCCATACTTGGGTGTTAGGAGTGCCCCCGGCCCTTAATACAAAAAACGGCTGAAATTTCCTGTTTGTGCCCTCAGGCTATCAGAAAAAATATTTTTTTTTAAAAACTTTAAAAAATCATAATTTCTCAAATTGTTGAGATGAAGTCTAAAAACCATCTGTGATGCGTCTAGAGTACACAGTGCTTGCTAATTCACTATTAGCATAGAATGTGCGTTGATTCCTAAACCACTTTTTTGACTCAAAATTTTGGTTTTTTCGGACAAATCATCCCTTGTTTTAGTGAGTGCCCAAAATTTCCGACCAGGTATTGTAGCCTAAGCAATTCTGCATTGATTTAACTTAAAACTGGGTTCTTCCCGATCGACCATTTTGTCGAATTTTTTGCTCGAACTTCCGTCATCGATGGTTTTCCCGAACAAATGCTGTATTTTCCAAACGAATGGTGAGGAATTGTGGTCCACTCAAAGTTTAGAGGTGAGACGAGTAAAATGACACAAGAATCCCATCACTTGGATCAATTTCAAAATTTCGATTTTCATGACCCGGGGGTCATGGTCTGAAAATTTCAAAATTTCTCAAGTTTGAAAAGTTTTCATTTATGTGGCTTATTGTAAAGTACTAATGATGTGAATAATATTCAGCCAATGCTCAATGGCTGATCTATCCTTTCAACCATTTTTTCGAAAATTTTCATTCTGATTGCTTGCGAAAAATCAGAATTGTGTCTGAATCAGTTTCCAACTTGATTTCTGTAACATTCTGTCTTAGTACTTTGCAATGTACATAATCAATATGAAAATCGTTGATTTTCGAAAATTCATATTTTTTACCATGACCCCGGGGTCATGGAAATCGATTTTTCAAAAGTCACCCAAATGCCGGGATTCCAGTTCTACTACGTTTATTCATCATGAAACTTCACATTGTCATTGTCATTTGCTCATTATCGCAGCATTCGAGTCGAAAAACTGCATTATTATAGAAATTTGCCTGATGATGAATTTGATAGTAGGCACTCAAATTGAATTTTACGAATTTTCGAAAATCAACGATTTTCATATTGATTATGCACATTGCAAAGTACTAAGACAGAATGTTACAGAAAGCAAGTTGGAAAATTCTGAAAATTTCAAAATTTCTCAAGTTTGAAATGTTTTTATTTATGCGGCCTATTGTGAAGTAATAATGATATGAATAATAATCAGCCAATGCTCAATGGCTGATCTATCCTTTCAACCATTTTTTCGAACATTTTCGTTCTAAATGCGTGCGAAAAATCAGAATTGTGTTTGAATCGGTTTCCAACTTGCTTTCTGTAACATTCTGTCTTAGTACTTTGCAATGTGCATAATCAATATGAAAATCGTTGATTTTCGAAAATTCGTAAAATTCAATTTGAGTGCCTACTATCAAATTCATCATCAGGCAAATTTCTATAATAATGCAGTTTTTCGACTCGAATGCTGCGATAATGAGCAAATGACAATGACAATGTGAAGTTTCATGATGAGTAAACGTAGTAGAACTGGAATCCCGGCATTTGGGTGACTTTTGAAAAATCGATTTCCATGACCCCGGGGTCATGGTAAATAATATGAATTTTCGAAAATCAACGATTTTCATATTGATTATGTACATTGCAAAGTACTAAGACAGAATGTTACAGAAATCAAGTTGGAAACTGATTCAGACACAATTCTGATTTTTCGCAAGCAATCAGAATGAAAATTTTCGAAAAAATGGTTGAAAGGATAGATCAGCCATTGAGCATTGGCTGAATATTATTCACATCATTAGTACTTTACAATAAGCCACATAAATGAAAACTTTTCAAACTTGAGAAATTTGGAAATTTTCAGACAATGACCCCCAAGGGTCATGAAAATCGAAATTTTGAAATTGATCCAAGTGATGGGATTCTTGTGTCATTTTACTCGTCTCACCTCTAAACTTTGAGTTGACCACAATTCCTCACCAATCGTTTGGAAAATACAGCATTTGTTCGGGAAAACCATCGATGACGGAAGTTCGAGCAAAAAATTCGACAAAATGGTCGATCGTGATGAACCCAGTTTTAAGTTAAATCAATGCAGAATTGCTTAGGCTACAATACCTGGTCGGAAATTTTGGGCACTCACTAAAACAAGGGATGATTTGTCCGAAAAAACCAAAATTTTGAGTCAAAAAAGTGGTTTAGGAATCAACGCACATTCGATGCTAATAGTGAATTAGCAAGCACTGTGTACTCTAGACGCATCGCAGATGGTATTTAGACTTCATCTCAACAATTTGAGAAATTATGATTTTTTAAAGTTTTTTTTTAAACATTATTTTTTCTAATAGCCTGAGGGCACAAACAGGAAATTTCAGCCGTTTTGTGCAATAAGGGCCGGGGGCACTCCTAACACCCAAGTATGGACTCCCAGTTCTCATTGCTAGCGCACGTGTCCGGGGGTAGTCGAATATGATCGAGTCTTAGGGAACAGGCCTCTTAATATATTTATCTCAGAACGTTTGGATATGGCATTAGATCCAGCAACACAAGCAGATGTAGCTGCTATTGTACTTCATGAGGGATTGGCTCATGTTTGTCTATTGACTCCTGCTATGACACTTGTCAGAGCTAAGATTGATATGCAGGTATCATTCTATCAATCAATAATATCTATTCATTTATTGATTGGTTAAGATTCCACGAAAGAGAAAAGGATTCTCATCTCAACATGATAAAGGATTGGATAAGTTCCTTGATGCTATATGTGCTGCTATTCTTCGACATGTTAACTTCAGTGTAAGCATTCTAATCTTTGATCTTTGAAAGAGGATAATTTATTCTAGGTAATCAAATGTGTATTAATAGCATCGAGAGGATTCTTGAAAGATCAATTAATGGCTCATTTACTTGAATTTGCTGATAAAGAAGGAAAGAAATTGACTGGAGAACAAGTAATTCATCTATTCAAATGACCATATATGATTGATGTGTTATAGAAAGCAAAGTTCGTATTGACTCATTCATCTAGTGGATTCAAACATGCATTGAAAGAAGTATTAGAAGATCCAAATGTAGCTGCGAGATTAGCTGATACTAAGGTTCTCTCATTCATTATATATCATATTATCATTCTATTTGATTTAGGCCCAAGGTGAAGTGAAAGCACTTAATCAATTCTTTGAACTAATGGCAACTGAACCAGAAAGAGCATATTATGGATACAATCATGTTGATAAAGCGAATAAAGAAAAGGTATTGATTGATTGATTGATTGATTGATTGATTGATATACTCAATGTGTTTGTAGGCCATAGAGATATTATTATTATCTGATTCTCTATTCCGTTCGAATTCTATTGAAACAAGAAAGAAATATGTTAATCTAGTGGAAAGTGTAAGGGAAGAAGTAAGTGAATTAACAAAATTCAATTCTTTATAAATATTATTTCTAGAATGGGACAGTTCTTATATTTTCTTCCATGCATGTTTCTGGAGAACAGTTAGCATTGCTCACTGGTTTGTAGTTATATCTATAAACAATCGATAATATCATCAATCAATATATTATTGTTTAAATTTAGGTTGTGCAGCTATTCTACGATATCCGATGCCAGAGATTGAAGATACATTAGAAGATGAAGATAATTGATATATTGATTAATCAAAATAGTATATAAAGGGTATTAAGTAAAACGGTGTATCTCTTTATTTTCTATAATTTCATCGTTACTTTCATATTAGTCATCCATTTTTGTTGTTGCCTTTTTTATTAATATAGTTATCAAATGGCCATTTGATAAATGGATTGCTCATTTGTCTCTTTCCATCTTTGTTGTGATACAAATGCTAATAGAGTTGATATTATACAAAGATAAAAGAAGTTCTCAATGAAGTTTATCATGAGTTAGGAAGCATAGGTCGTTTATCGATCCGATAATTGAGTCGTGATTAGATGATAATCAATAATCTGTCATCCAATCTATAGACGTACAATTACGAGAATCAGAACGCAACATCCCATCGCAATCAAAATCATCTTAATTAAACATTTTGATTTTTTTTTAAAGAATGAGATGCTGACTGGATTTTCACTTAGATAATTGAACATGGATGAAGTATCTTTAATCAATTGATATGGAATTGATCTACTAATATCATCACTGGGCTCACTGAAAATCAATATCATTTATGTGAACAACGCTAACTACAGTATACCTGTACCCATCAATGAGGCCATTGAGAAACCTGAAATAAGGTATACTGTATGTATTATCGATTGATATTAACATACTCTTCATTTCCTTCATCTACATCAGATACTTGGTCATCTGTTACTTCAGCACTGTATCCTTCATTGGCAATTGCACTATCTCTCTTTTCACGAATTTTCCTGATATTGATTGATTGTTAATCTAAACTACCGTAATCAACCAACTCTTTTCTTCTTTTTTCAGCTGCAGTAATCTTTTTTCTTCGTTCTCTTCTTTTTCTTGATCTACTTTTTCTACTATGTTTCTTCTGAAATATTCAATTGTTATGATTATCGATTGATTGATATTACAACAGATGGGTTTGGTATCGGTGTATACACATCTGATTTACAGCTTCCATTCGTTGGACTTTGAATACTTGTGATCTATGAATGAGTGAATGAATGAATAGTATTAAGAAGGAATAGTTCTTACAGTGGTAGGAGCAGTACTAGGAGTGACTGAATTACCAATTACACTATTTCGTTTACTATTATGAAGTTGATCCATATTGATTGAAGATTATAATAGACGAGTATATGAAGAAACGACCACTTCAATCAAATGAGAAATATATGAATGAATAAATGAAGACTTGCCATAGTAGAATCATAATAAATGAAATATTTTAATATAATAAAATAGTTATCATTTGACTACTAAATTAATCATGATTATTAAAAGTAAGTTAGAAATCATCATTTGTATGTGTGGATATCTTCTTTTCTGATACCACTGTGAAATGAGGACGAAGTGTCCATCCCCACGCAGTTATATGGGCGGAGACCGAATCACTTCACAAATTTATTCGCTCTAAAGTTTAATAATATTTTCAATTAAGTCTTTTTTATGCGTATTTGTTTCCAAAACAAAAACAAAAAAAACAGGAAAATATTGGTGAATAAAAAAATGAGGTTTTTACACAAATTTGGAAATAGTGATGGCTCCGCCAATATATCTACGTTAGACCATTAATTGAAAGATGCAGAGAGGTGTTTTATCAATTGAAACACTTCACAAAAAAATGAAGATAAAAAGATAGATGTTAATGAAAGTTTTGTCTAACTTTCCATGTAGTCCCTTAACGGGAATTGAAGAAATAATATGTTAAATAAAATATTCAAATGAACTCATTTATTTCATATTCGTGCTCTCTTTCGATTTCCGAAACATGAAAAGCTATATTATAAATTTGATCTGTGAAATGAAACAATATCTCAAAGAGAATTATGCGACTAGACGAAATAGAAAGGATTTCAACATATAAATAATATGAAACAAATGCATAATTGCGAATACCATTGCAAGTAGAAAATGGAATCTTATTAAAGTATGAAAATGAGATCAATAAAGTGTATTATGAATGAATGAATGAACAGGGAAGTATGAATATGGAATGAATATCAAATAGATCTATAGAAGAATATAATATACTCGAATAGAATAGACTAATCCATAGAATTGGAAAAAATCAATCAATAAATCAATGAATAGTCTAAGCATCATATGAATAATCAGCCTTATTATGCATAATTAACTTCCCATCAGCAAAGTAGAATGAATCGGATCGAGTCTCATATGGACATGCTACCATCTCATCAACTACAATTCATAAATCAATAATATATAGATACTGTAACGATTATTGATTAACTTACTTAGTTCATCAGCTAGCTTAGGAAACTCATAAATATGTTCACAAGTATTATCAGATCCGGGAATACAGTAACCAAATACAAAATCGAATGATTTCAATAGTTTATCCTGAATGGAAGTAATAGAATGAATGAATGAATGTATTAGTATTGTATTCATACCTTGAAGTAATGTCTCTCTATCATTCGAAAGTCATTCACTCCTCCTTCTCCAACACGGAATGATACCTTAAATATCATATTGATTATATCGACTATAATTCACTATTTGTATGCATCAATGTATTCAATATATTAGATTAAAAACTTTTCAAAATAAATCAAAAAAATCAACACATGAAATAGTATTGACGATATCGATTAAACTATTGCATTGTATGATGTGGGGGGGGGATTTCGTACCGTAGCTCCAACTCTCTTGAGATGAAGGAATTCTCTAGAGAAACGATATCTAACATATCTAGCCATATCAGAAGGATCTAATTTCACTGGATTTCCATCATCATCTTAATGATAATATACATGATAAAGATAGATGATAAATGAATGGATTAACCTCGTGATTCCGGCTTCTCTATCTCAAATAGTAAAGTACCCGAATCCATATCTCGAATCTTGAACTTCACAAATTCCACATCATAGATATTAGCATATGGGGGACACAGATAATCTACAATTATTGGTTTGTACAATCAACAAAAGATGATTGAATAACGAAAGATCTCTCATTTAGAATACTTTATTCCTCATAGAGTTTATGAATAGTATGGAATGAAATGAATAGGTATAATACCTTTAGTAATAGATCGTAGAGATAGAACATCTTCAGGAGTTATATCATCTCCTTTTTCTCTTAATTCCTCTTCTGTTATCACTCTCATATTATGAGATTCTCCCATTGAATGAAAATGAAGATGAAGAATCAATTGATGCTCTGATATTTAGTAAAGGATAGATGAGAGTATGGATAACTAATCACACTATATCATAAGAGAGATAGGAGAGAGATAGAGAAAGAGTATAAGATATAGAGAGAGAATGGAGTGAGACGTTATTCTCTCTCTTCCTCTATACATATCTCCATGGATACAACTTCTCTTCCTTTTCTACTCTTTATCCTTCTTTCTAACCTCATCTATATATCCACTCAACATATTACACAAAAGACACTTATAAACTACATTCATTAAGATATTAATATACGGTAAGATTACCGAAAGATCAAAGATCAACCAATACTTAGATATAACAACGAGATTTATATCAGATTACCCGGTCAGTATGTCAATGTGAATGAATGAAATTATATGTACAAACAATTGAATGAATAAAGAGGAAATTATTCAGCTATATGTATTAATCGTCGAAGAATGAAATGGAGAGGGTGAAAACGATAGGGAGAGGGAGAGTGAGGGAGAGAATGAGATGGAGAAGGTGGGGAAGAAGAGCAGGCGGGAGAGGGAAGAAAATGACTACAAACTATCCAATATCACCTTCTGTTCAAGTAAAAACCGAGTGAAAGTAGATAAATAGATGTAAATGATGAATGAATTGTATCTATATATGATAGAACAATGATGAGATATTGAATACAACTATAATTAGATCAATATTAGACAATACTATAATATTACGATATGAGATTAGTTGAAGACTCGAGATGATTTATTGATTAGAAAAAGGAAGCAAATACAAATCTTTCACATCCAATTTCAATTATCGATCCATGTCTTAATTGAGCTCCTTGTGATACTCTTCCTTCTTTACTCCAATCACAATGAGAACATCGATATGGATATGGTTTAGGATCTACCGTATTCCTACTCATACCGTATACCACACCATCTACACGAATTGTATTGATTTCTAATGGAATAATATCGAATCGTTGAGCTACCTTAATCGATGGATGGAATGAATGAATAGAATAGTTGAATGATAGACTATATGACTCACTTTATCGAATACAAGAGAAGCATGCCAACGAGAAATAGTAAGACAAGATGATGATGATAGACAGATATCAGCATCTAAACAATCATATATTGATTGATATTGATTGAATTGATGTACAGTATACCTTTATCCTTTCCTATATTAGTAACTAATCGTTGAATAGGATATGAAGTATCTGTATTGCCTTCTTTAGCAACTACACCCAGAATACGTAGTCCTGTATGGATTCTACCTATAATCAATACATACCATCTATTATGTTGATTGAAATAATGAATATACTTTGATCGATAGCTGTAGTTGATAGTGAAGAATCATCTAATACGATACAATCCGATTCTAATGATTGTAATTGAGAATATGCTAATGAATATAATATCTTATCGATTCCATCGGCTCTATTCATTCTAATCAAACATTCTTTCTTCATATCAATCTAAAATATAATCTATTTATTTAAATTATAATATAAATGAAAGATACATTATCTTCAATCTTCGGTACATCAATATTTGCTTCGACTGATGCAGCTATTGCTTTTACACTAACAATATTATTCATCCATTTTACTTTAGATTCTTCAGATGGGAATACTATTTGATCATTACCATCTACTCTATAATCAATAATAATATTCATCCAATTATATATCAAATAAGACAAAAAGATACTGTATAATATCGTACCTATCAGTATACATTTTCTTAATAGCTATAGGTACTCTCACTGATTCTTCAACAACAGTTTCTGGTCCTTTTCGTTCTTCACTTATTCGATCAGAAAAACGTTGTTGTATTTCAAGATCATCAATCTAATATATACTAATTATATTGATTGATTAATACATATATTAGATATACTAACTTCTTGTCTTGCATGATGTTTCCAATTATGTAGTCGTTTAGTCAAACTATTCGTTTTGAGACAATTCTTATCGAGAATATGTTCAGGATGTTGAGGACACATCCATCGTTTCTGTAATATATGAATATGAATGAATGAAATGATATCATAAAGAGTATAGTATAGAATATAGTGATAATAACAAGATCATAGATGAATGAATACCTTTGCAGGAAGAGTCATAGGATAATCAATACAATCAAGATGATATATACGATCACAGAAATCACAAGCTATCATTGGATATAACGTATCGAATCTTAAATTATCATTCATCATTCATCTTTCACCTCACATTTTTAATTTTAGCCTTTTTGAGAAAAAAAGTGATCAATAAATGAAGAATGGTAAGAGTAATCAATAATATTCAACTTACTTAGTTGGCTCAGCTACTTCATTCAAATCCGTGACTGCTCCATCTATCAGTGGTTGAACCATCTTTCTATATGATACGTAGATTAATCAATAATACAATGAATAAAATGAATATACTTTCCACAAGCAGTACAACGTTCTCCATATATCGTGACACGTGCTTCAGAACGATCAGAATCAGGGAGAATAGTCTATAAAGAATGAATAAATAGGGGGGGGGGGTAATAGATTATCATACTTTATCTTGATACTCATCAGGTAAAGCGAATACTTGAGTATTCATTGAACACGATGCTTTAGCCATCAATTTAATTGGATCATCCTTCTCTTCTTCTGTTGCATTATCAAATACACATTTGACTGCAATTTCATTTCGATCTGCCTCCGATTCCCTTTCTTTCTGAAGAGGATATAGTAAGAGTTAATCAATATTCAATTGAAGGAATAGGAAAAAAGACGCACGAGAGAAGGATTCAATTTGTAACTTCCTTTGACGACAGTTGGAGGAAGTTGAGCACAACGATTACACTCAAATTTACCACTGAATAATGTATACTATCAATATAATAGAGAAAGCAGTGAAACATACGGAGGAACTGATAATATAGGTGGAGTATGACAAAGAAGATGAAATGATGCAGGACATTCCTCACAACAAAGAACTTCTCCTCCTTCCTACAATCATTACATGATGTTTGAAATGGAAAGAATAAGACTTACTCTACAAACTATACAGAATTGTTCATTGTGCCCTTTCCATTTAGTATTCTTTGTTATAGCCGATGAGTATCTATGTGTCTTCTTGGGAGCTTTACCTGTTATCGGAGCGAACAGAGCATCCAGCTCCTATATGATAACAAAATACTCAATCTCGAAATTGAAGATGATACTTACATGTGCGAATCCTGTCTCATCGTCGTATACGAGAGCTCTTTTCATAGTGGAAAGGCCAATACTACTAAGATTTGACGAAGATGGTACTTGTGTGAAGGAAACAGACACAATAAAGGAATTCAATTAATCTTAAAGTAGACGGATAACTTCCACAACGGGAATATTTTTTTCATTCGAATGCCTCCTCCCTCAACCGGAAATAGTTTGACGTTTTTACTTACAAATTGTAAAACCGGAAAATAGCAAATCCTAAGTTTCCGGATCGTTGGAGCGACTCAAGTTAAATCGGTCAATCTTCCGATTAAAACATTTATATGATTTTTATTAAATACTATTTATTGTTATGTGCTCCTACGATATTTTGCTATATAATTACTTAGAGCGAAGTTGTCGATAGATTCTTTGCCATTCGCGGAGAGATTGACTGTTCCTTTCCCACATCTTACTTTTTTGACTATCCGTCTTCCTTTTTTTCACTGTTTATGATTTTATTTCATTTTAGGATTATTACATGATCCATCTCATGATCAAATGGTATGAGACATCGATCATCGTGTAGAAAGCTTCTTCCATTTGCTCTTCTACTATCCGCTCTATACTGGTTGAATTATATCTTTGTTTCAAATGATGTCCATTCATCCCTCAAAGAAGATTTACCACACACCGCTTGTGGTCCAAGTAATATCTCGACAAACGATTATGAGAGTGTAGCTTGCTCTGTTGACGATCTTGTTACGTTGACATGTTTGAAACGAAATAACGATGTATATTTCCCTTTCTCCTTTCTCAAGAAACACTATGATCTTACTGGAAAAGAGAAAGGTAAACGGATGATTGATATTGAATCGATTATTATATCAATGATCATATTCAGATGAAAAATTTGAATGGCATACATCGTATTCTAAAATGCGTCTTCCATCCAAATCATATAATTCAACAGGAGTATTTGGTCATTTTGCAACATATTCAGTGGAAACTAGAGAAAGAGTAAAATGCATTAATATGATAACAGGTTGGTATGAATAATTGAATTAATAGTTTCATCCTCTTATTATAGGTGTACCTATGTCTACTCAATGGAATGCAACTCCATATTATTATCCAATTCAAATAGCCCAATATGGATTACAACATTACAGTAGACTCGTGACACAAGGTTATCTGTTCAATCTATATCATCAAACTAATCATATCTATTTGAGTGGATAAAATCCGATCGATAGATAGTGGAGTTAATTCCAATGAATGGAAAGGAGCACCAGGTTCATTAGATGAAACAAGTGAAAGAATATTTTATAATGATGAATATGGTCAAGGACTTGTAAACATTTCGTGTAATGGTACAACTATATTCATTCAATCAATCAATCAATAATATTTTCTATCAGATGATATAACTAATCCTGGTGTATATGTTGAACTCTCATCTGATATTGATCTAACTGTACTATCATTCTCACTAATATCTCATTCACCTAACTCTTCATTTTCTATTCTTCTATCGATTAAGGAAACTAATCAATTGGTTCGTTACAGTAACCCCTTATATTTTATTAATTTTTTTCTCTTTCAGATCATTCTTCATTACATTCCATTGAATGATTCTCGTTGTGTGTGGAGTAAAGACATAAAGAAGTTAGTCGATAATCAGGTACTGTATCTTATTGATTACGGTATTATCGATTGATTTATTGCAGTTAACATTTTTCTATTCATATCCATATTCATCTGGGGAATGGATTAATATCACTCGTGATCTATTGGTTGATACATCTAGAGCATTATCTTCTATTGATAATAAAAAGAGTAAATCAAAGAAGGAAAATAATGTCATTCTCAGAACTGGTAATCAATATATTGATATAATTATTGATTGAATTTGATTATTGATTAGGTGATATCATCATTCATTCAATTTCATTTCGTGGATCTTTTACAATCAAACAGAAGATAACACAATCTTCATCTGCTCATGAACAATTCTTTTTCAATGCAGCTAATTGGTTTCTATCCAATCAAGTCAGTTTACGATACATTGATCTATTCTATCTACCATAATCTTAGGATTCATCTGGTGGTTGGTCTGTAGGAGTAGAAAGGAAAGTAGCTGATGGTAGATTGATTCTTCCATCTGGATGGTATTCAGCAATGGGACAAGGTCATGCTCTATCTATTCTATCCAGAGCTTACTTCTTATCAAAAGATCAACGATATATTGAAGCTGCTATCAAAGCTCTTCCTTTATTCAATAAGGTTACTGTATCTATTCATCTAATAGAGACAACCAATCGATATTATAGTTAGCGTCAGAAGGAGGAGTTCGTAATGTATTTCTTGGTGTTTATCCATGGTATGAAGAATATCCAACAACACCTGGGACATTTGTATTGAATGGATTCATGTATTCATTAGTTGGATTATATGATCTATCAAGTATATCTCAATTAAAGTATGAATACTTCTCTATATTAGTCATCTATTTATCCTTTCAGTATTGATTCAATTCATTCATTATCACCATCTTTATCTCTATCTTCATCTCTATTCAAAGATGGTCTTTCATCTCTTCATTCACTTCTTCCTTTATATGATACTGGTAGTGGATCCATATATGATCTCCGTCATGTTGCACTCAATACTCCACCTAATCTTGCCAGGTTTAGTCTTTATCTCTTATAGATTGATCTCTGATCTTTGATCTATTCCAGATGGGATTATCATGCTGTTCATGTATATCTACTTAAATGGATTGTATCAATCACGGGTGATAATGATCTCGATCAAGTTAGTTATCGTGTATCTTGTCATATCATATAATATCTATTGATTAAGGTAGCAGATCGTTGGATTGGATATGCAAATGGAAAGCGTGCTAAACATAACTGATCATTGATTCAAATATAATATTTGTTTGTATAGTTCCTTATCAATACTTGTATTGTATTCATTGTTCTCATACGTGTTCTATATCCGTTATTCGTATTCAATATAACGAAGACTATAGTCTACAAATCGGATAAATGAGTACATATGGTAGAATGAAATACAATGATAGTATGGTCAATATAAGCTGTATTATGTATATATGTAGTGTGACGAGTGAATGAATGAATGAGTTGAAGTGGAAATATGGGCGGAGTTTATCTAGACACCCCTCCCATTCCATTCCAATCTATGCTATAGTGTTAACTATGACAGAAGCAAAGAGGCAAAGCACTCAAGATGATCCACCATCTACAGTATCTCTTATACTCAGAGATATCAAAACATTCTTCCCTTCTATTTGGTTATTCATAGCTCCAATCATTTTATCTCCATTAGCTATATGGGGTGGAGATGTATGGTTTATGCTCTCATATCATATATTGATTCATTCATTGAATTCAGGCTGGTCGATGTGCATTTGTTGTTCTTCTTATGTCATGCTTCTGGATAATAGAAGTAGTAGCACTACCAGTGATAGCCCTTCTACCACTTGTATTACTACCTCTACTATCAGTTCTATCTATTAAGACTGTATCTTCAAGTTATCTCAATGTATCTTTTCCCCTTTCAATACAATATATATATTATTTATATTGAGGATGCTAATATAATGATGATGGGATCAATGTTTCTTGCTCTTGCTGTTGAAGAAAGTAATCTACACAAAAGAATAGCTCTTCGTCTTATGACTTTTGTTGGGGCTAAACCACATATGTATGTACCATTCCATGTCTAGATACAGTAATCTAATATCGATTGATTATAGGTTAATGGCTGGATTCATGATAATCACTTCATTTATGTGAGTGCTCATATCTACCGTAATCATAGGTATAATCAATATCTTCAGTTCTCTTTGGATATCAGATACAGCAACGGCAGCATTGATGTGTCCCATAGCTGTTGCCTTATTAGAAACAGTAATGTCACATAGACAAAGACATTACAATGATAAGTTAGTTCATTCATTCATTCAATCCTTTCACTTTAACTAAATCATTGAGAGAAATGAAGTATTCAATTGTAGAATATCAATGGTTCATGTGGAATCTACAGTAGGAAAAGTATCGATTTCTGATGAAATTGAACCATTTGATACATCAAGATTATCAAAAAGAGATAAAGGAATATGTAAATGTATAATGCTCATTGTAGCTCATGCTTCACTTATTGGTAATATATTCTATATATTATCGATTGATTGATTTATTGATCTATTGAATGTTTTATTGATTGATTGATCTATTGATTGATTATTTGATTGATTGATTTATTCATTGATTGATTGATCTATTCATTGATTTATCTTTTGATTGATTGAAGGTGGAACTGGAACAATCAATTCAACTGGACCAAATCTGATATTCCGTTCAACAATACAGCAGTAAGTGTTGATTGTATATAGAGATGATGATGTTATCATAAAGGTCTAGTTAGAGAGAAGAAAATAAATGGAACGATAGAGAATGGAAAGAGAAATGGATTCGCTTATCATGAACAATATGTCACTGATTAGTATTCAATATGTACATTTAATCAATCAATAATATCAATTGAAATGGACAATATCTTATGATAATATTCTCCCATTAAGATTCTATCCGGGTGAAGATACTCAAATATCATATTTCTCATGGATGTTATTTGCTATTCCTCCTATGGTTCTATACATGTTCGCTAGTTGGATCATTGTACAGGTATGTATATTATAATGTGTCTCTACCTCTCCCTTTGTCCCTCTCCCTCTCCCTTCTCTCCCTCTCCCTTTGCATCGTCTCTGACATCCATTATCATAGTTCATTATCTCGATCGAATCTGTTTATCTATCCTCTTCACCTTTTGTTCTTTTCTTCCATCAGACAATTCCTCTTTTAGCTTCAATTTCTTGGTCCTTCTCATATTATTTCAATCTTCAAAGGATCAACTGAAGAAGAGAAAAAGGAAGAAGAATATGTTAGAAAGACCGTTAGACTCACTTATGACAATCTTGGACCTATGACGTATGAAGTAATCAATATAATCAATATATTGATTAGATCTCTTTAAGATGGGCTGAGAAATGGACATTGTTCTTCTTTATAACTCTTGTAACATTATGGATGACAAGTGATCCCAAAGTTATTCCTGGATGGGTTGATTTATTCCCAAGGTATTGATTATTGATTATTGATTAATGGTAATGATCTACTCTTCTATAGAAATATGGTATCTGATTCATGTGCCGGTATTGTTATTGCATTCATATTCTTTGCTTTCCCAAGAGAATGCCCTGATTTTTTCTTCTTGAGAGAAGGTACTATAGATTACTGTAGATCTAATCAATGAATCAATCGATATCAGATCAATTGAGAGTCTCACAACATAGATCAGGTCTTTTAACATGGGAAGCAGTTAGAAGAAAGTTTTCATGGTCTGTTATTCTTCTATTAGGAGCCGGTATTGCTGTCTCAGCTAGTGTTAAGGTATTCTCTATCAATCAATAATATCTATATAAATCAATAATATCAATCGATCAATCAATACTCTTATCATTCAGCAATCTGGTCTATCTAGTTTATTTGTTTGTTGGTTAATGGAAAGATTCCATGGCCTTCCACATGTTCTTATTCAGGTTTGATCTTTGATCTTTGATCTTTCATTGAATATTTTCTATTTAGATTTTGATCTCCATAATCGTAGTAGTATGTACTGAGTTTTCAACGAATACAGCAACCGGGAGTGTATTCATTCCAATAGCTTTCTCCATGGTTTGTTCATATCTATCTATCAATGTATAACTGTGACCATTTCAATTAAACGATACATTCAACACTTTTCGAAATGCTCTCGACATTAGAAATTAATACTTTCAATTTTATAACTGGGAGTGATAGTGTAACCTGTAAAAACTCTTATATGAGAGTTTTAGTTTCAGAAATTATTGTTCATATTCTTAAATTTAAATTAAATTTTATTTTATTTGATTTACATAATATAGTTTTAACTTTAATGTGCATAGAAACTTCTATTTATATCCGATAAACAATTAATTAATTAATGATAAAGATTGATTCTAGGCAGAAGAACTACACGTTCATCCTCTATTCTTCTCTATCCCAGCTGCAATTGGTCCTTCATTCTCATTCATGTTACCTATGGCAACACCTGCCAATGCTATTGTATATGAAACCAAAGCTCTGACTATGTTTGAAATGGTAATCAATACTCTCTACAGTGTTCAATGATTACCGTAATCATTTCAGGCATCATGTGGAGTGTTATTGAACATTGCTTGTATCGCAATAACCATCTTGAATATGAATACATGGACATGGTTTATATTTGATATTGGAACGTATCCTGAATATGCATCAAGACATAATAATACTCTTCCATGTTATTGATTCATTCTCCATTACATACATATCTATACATACTAATCATGATTGCAATATACATTCATTCTTTACCTCTTCAAGACTCTTATTGATTGTTTCTATCAAAGTCGGGTACTATTTCTTGTTTTGTCAACATTCATTACTAGTTCCATCTCATCTAGTATTTCAATCATTTCCATTTTCCATTATTATTATTTTTATTTCAAGATCTATTGAAATACATTTATTATTACTATGATTTGTGTTTTCATTAATGAAGAGCTAACCTTCACACGTCACAATACTAAGTAGATCAAAGTGTGACAGTTTCACTTAACTTGAGATCGAAATAGGTATAGTTAACCTCTCAATTCGAATAAGATGGTTCATTTGTGTGGTAATTGGAACGGTGAAACAAGCTATGAGAGAATAGAAAGGGATGAGATAAAGAAGGGATAGATATATGAGAGAGATGGATGATAAGGTGGAAGGGCAAATGAACAAAGGAACAATGGGTTACATGAAATGAATGATACTATCATTCCTTCATTTTCATCTTCCATATGTTTTCTATTCTATTATTTCTAAGTATAATACCATATGTTTACTCTAATAATTGGGATTATGTACTTCGACAATATATTGAAAATGGAGTTGAAGTACCGTATACAGGAAGGTTGATCATATTATCATTTATTTCATATTATTGATTAGTATTTAGATCATTGATAACATGTACTATCCCTGGTATCAATCTACTATATTGTATGGGACCTCGTGTTCAAGCAGTCAAGACATCAGAGACTGTATACGGTAGACCTTCATTAAGGAATGGAGTACATAATGGAGTTGATCTCAGGTAAACATCTTCATCTTTTTCATAATCTTGTTACATATATCTTTGAGATTCCTTAAAATGCTTGGTGTTCAACGAAAGACTGAGATAGGACGAACAATAGGAGCAGGAGTAGCAATCGATAATAAAGATGGAGAAGTTGAATTTGGTGATCGATTAGATTTACTTGATCTATGGACGATGAATAAGTATTCACTATCCTTATTTGTCATATATGATTATATTTACAATGAAGAGGTGGAAATGTTGCATTCGATCGTCATGGAGGAGGAGTTGATATTGGGTATAGAATGCAAGCAGCTGATAATCTAATTCGTGTTCATCAAACTAATTTTGGAGTTGAATATGGAGATCAGTATGGGCCTCCATTTAGAAGAACTTTTGCTAAAGGAGCTGGTAAGTCTATTATAATTGATCTCTTACGCAAACAAAAAATAATGTCAATGTCGTTATAATGAAACAAAATTTATTCGTCATCATTGATTAATTTCCTTGTTTCAGGTTTAAAAACTCCATATTCATTTGAATCATTCTATCCAGGGTATAGATATTCAGATGATTGGTATCATGAATCATTCAAACGTATAGGTATATTACCACTTATTTTTATATTCATTCCATCAACACTTGCAGGAGATGAAAAAAGAACTCCGGCTAAGAGAGCGTGTCCATGGTGTTTTGCTGTTGATGGTGTTTATTAATAATAAAAATAATTATTGTTACATTCAAGGATGATTTTCTGCAACTGCCAGAAATTAATAAATATTTTTTATTTAATGTTTAAGCGTAACATGAACTGAAGATATAAAATCAGTTTACAATTCTAAGATCAAAGATCGAATTGAAATCCAGAATGTGTTCACAACCGTTTTTTAGCAAAAATGTCGCTTACCGTATATAAAAAATCTAAGTGAGCTCTATCGTAAACTAATTTAACTTCGTATCATTTTTTCTTAGTTTATCAAATTTTTGTTTTCCTTTTTTTAATATCACGATTTATCTCAATGCGCTTGTTATTCGCTTTGAAGTCGGTCAAACAATCTCTTCTCTATCACTAAATGTGCATTTCAATGAGCATTGTTTCACATTTCAGTACGAAGATGCCGAACAAAGTATACGTAGAGATTGCGTGGGGAAACAAACATCTCTTCATCGATGGTGAATCAAGTATGCCTGTTGCTGAAGTAAAGAGGATCATTGAAGAGTGCTATCCAGTACTGTTACATAGTTATTGCATTACTTAACGTTGTTTTGTTTAGGATATGGCCCAAGTGAGATATACTCTTGCATTGAAGAAAGAATCTAATTGGTTATCATACGGTGATGATTCTACTATCGGAAGTCATGGTCTTTCTCCGTCCAACTCCGGAGCTGAGGTAGAATATTTCCTCCATTTTGTGTGGATATATGTGTTTGCACAGCAGTTTAACCAAACGATGAGAATTTTGGACCCCGATTGAACCCTTTATTTTGGTACTGTTATCTATTTCTATCATTCTTCCCTCACGTACTAACCAATATCTCTTCTATTCCTACCCAATCTCTCAATTTCCGCTAAAGAACTGCCGGTTATCACTCTTTGTTATCACTAACAATGAGACATCATAATAGCCAGAGAACCACGGTGCTCAATATGTTTCTATTCGAAATGATATACATACAATATAATTTCAGTCTCCATCATACATTGGACTGATCATGGAAGGAGAATCGACACCATCGATTGATCCTCTATCGGAACCACCTGAGCTTCCTGAATCAATGAGAGTAGAAAGAGAGAATCAGAGTTAGATTCATTCATCTCATCTCATCTCATCTCGTTATCTTCTATCATCTCATATAAAGTAACCTCTGAGTGTGATCTCTATTTCAATCAAATTCTTCATTGATGCACTCACCAAATGTACGGATATTATATAATTTGTATCTATTCTTCTAAATAAACTATATTCTATGTATTTGTTCTCCCTGTTGTGACGACTCGTTGATATCGATATGTGATATCTATGATCTATTGATCATTAATATGTTATGATACGATTGATTGATTAGAATGATTAAACGAAAACTTCCATTGGATTGTGATGATGATATTGATGAAGAGATAGAGGAAAAAACTGCTAAGGTAGATAATATTGAATAGAATGGAATAATGTTTAATAAGTTATGATATTAGATAGAAACATTCGATGAATTCCTTCATTATCTTAATCATATTGTAACACCAAAAGAAGTAGAATCAATAAAGAATAAAGATAGGAAAGGATCCAAATTCTCTCTACCTGGATTAGATCAAATATTGTACTCTGGAGGATCTACTCTTCCTTTGGTATATACTCATATAACATGTATAATTATTATTTATGATATTTATAGAGACCATTAGAAGAAGTGTCTTCTATGGAAAGTCTTCAATGGACTGAAAAGTTAATAATTAATATGAAAGGATTGATTAAGAAAGAATATAAGAAAATGAAGACACCTGAATTTGAGTTAGTTGATTTATTTCATTTTATGATTATATTGAATATTTCAGTTCTATTTTATCTCTCATGGCTAGATATGTCGATATGTCGATGTTAATTGATAAAAAGAAGAATAAGATGCACAAGGTACTGTATCTCTTCCATTATTGATTGATTCGATTGATTAGTGTAGATTGCTTATTGTTCTCATCTACTCAATCATGTTATTCGTACACGTAATTATGTACTTGGAAACAAACACAAATTGGAGAAGATATCTCAGAATGTATGTATACTGTAGTTTGTATTGATTGAATCCTGACAATATTTAGGGAGCAGTAGATGAAGATGTAATAGAATCACTTCGTGATCAAGGATTCGTTAGACCTACCGTAGTCATTCTTGCTCCATATAGAAAAGATGTATTACAAATAGTAGAGATTATGAAGTGGTTGATGTTTGGTGTTGGTTAGTCATATGATATAATGGATAGATTGATCAATAATTGTATTGTATAGATGGTAAAGCTGATGTATTGAATAAGAGTCGATTTGAAGAAGAATATGGACAAGGAGATACTAAAGTTTATTCTAAATTAAAAGAAGATGATGAGGATGATGGAAACAGGTAAATATATTATTGATTGATCTATCTACTGTAATCTATTTTTAGGGATGATTGTTTCCGTCTAGGAGTTGGTTTATCTCGAAAAAGTCTCAAATTGTATACTCCATTTGATGTCTCAGATATTCTAATCTGTTCACCTCTTGGACTTAGAATGGTTATAGGTATGAATATTATAATATATAATATTATTTATTGTTCTTAATATATTCTATTGATTGATTGGAGGTGGAGATGGAGGTCAAGAGAGTCATATTTTATCATCTATTCAATTGGTTGTAATCGATGATGTGAGTCTGATCTACAGTACTCTTGATAGAATGAATCAATTACAGGCTGATATTCTTCTTCAACAGAATTGGGAACATGTTCCACTTATTCTTAATACGATGCATTCACAACCAAATAAGATCAATACTGATGTATCTAGGGTATAGTCATTCATTCATTCATTCATTCATTCATTCATTCATTCATTCAATATAAGCTTATATTGCCATTATGAGATAGTTATAGTCATTTCCCTTTGCTTATTCTCCCTTAAAGAATGAATTCTCCATATATCGATTTATTCATTCTAATCATTCATCTTATCCTCTTTCATCTTCAGGTGCGAACAGTATATTTGGATGGATTCGCTTCAAATTACTGTCAAACTCTTCTATTTTCATCTCATCGTCATGAATTATTCTCTGCTCTATCATTAAGTCGATTCAATCATAGAGGATTAATCACATTCAAACCTCCCTCCGATGGAATACTCACTAATGTATACTGTAATCCAATCTATCAATCAATAATATTACTGTATTTCAGATTGAACTTCGTATTTGTCAAGAATTGCATGTTATTCGTTGTAGTGATGCTTCTACACAATCAGATACACGATTTGCATTCTTCAAGGAAAAGGTATACTGTATATAAAGATAAATAATTGATTTATTCATCTTTTAGATCTGGCCAACCTTGACTGGACATACAGCTGTATTCATTCCTTCATACTTTGATTATGTTCGATTGAGAAATCTATTCAAGAAAGAGACTGAAAGTTTCGTACAATGTCATGAATATGCACCACCGAAAAAGGTATACTGTATTATTAATTTTTTATCGTTGTCTAATTTTGTTTCATTGTAGATCACTCGAGCACGTGATTTATTCTTTCATGGAGAGAAGAAATTAATGTTGATCACTGAACGATTCCATCATTTCAACAGATTCAATCTAAGAGTCAGTAATATCTTATTGATTGATTGATTTATTGATTAATTGAAGGGTATCAAACGTCTAGTCTTCTATCAACCTCCATCACGTCCTTCATTCTACATTGATATCATCAATATGTGTCAACCTGATAATCGATTACTTTCCACTCTTTTATTCACTAAATTCGATAGAATAAGGTATACTGTATTCATAGATTGACTTGATTGATCTTTGATCATTACAGAATGGAGAATATTTTTGGTTTAACAATGGGAACAGCTATACTGAAGAGCGATAAAGATGTTCAAGCTATTGTTAGTGAATAGAAATTGAATAGATGAAGATGATTCACTTATTCAAATGTTTTCAATTGTTATTCATATTTGTTATACTTGTTCATCTATTACATTGTTGATCTTTGTTATTAAATGTTTAATGATATATTTTTATTGATATCGATATATGAAATTGAGATGCGATCTCGCTATGTGATGTTTATTCATAGAGAAGTACTCTATATTTTAATATATATTATATCAATAATATATGATTATTGATTTTCAGTTATGTTTAGACGGACATTGTATATAGTCCTCTGTACAATACCATATGTGGTAGATGGTGCTGCTGGAGCTATGATGGGAGTATTGAATGATTGTGATGATGGAAAGGTACTGTATCATACATTGTATTGATTGATTCATACCGTATCCCTTTCTTAAAGTCTCATCTGGATGTTGATTGGAATGAAGATGACTTCACTCAATATACTTGTAATGCTACATATAAATATGCTGTGCGAGAAGTGAATGAGGTACTGTATCCTATCATAGCCGATTAATCGATATCTAACTCTTACTGTAATCTGTAGGAATACTATGCCATTCCTAATTTCGATGGAAAGAAAGATGTGGTTGGTCATAGATGTATGAATGAGACCATATCATATAATGATACCATTCCACTTCGGTAAGTTATACATAATTTTTTCCATTGTTGATATGATTGATTGAGAAATGATTGTCAGATTGTTTAGTTAGATGACAAAAGAAATAATAATAGCATCATTATAGTGGAAATCATCGTCCGAATTGGCCTGTATATGGAGAATATCTATATGTTCCACCACAAAGATGGCTTCATAATCTAGAGGTACCATACTGTATTCAAATGACATATCGATTGATTTATTCAGCATGGATCAATAATCCTTTTGTATCATCCTTGTGTAGATGAGAAGGAACTATCGAAACTAAGGGAATTGATTAATGGATGCATATATAGACACATTATCACTCCTTATAATAAACTATCAGAAGAAAGAGTATGATTCATATACAATTATCGATTGATTAACTGATCTACCTGTTTAGCCTCTAGCATTGGTTGCCTGGGGTGCTCGACTAACAATGTCTCAAGTTAATGAAAAGAGTGTTGTTCAATTCATTCGTAAACATGCTCATCATTCACCAGAGGTATCAATCAATCAATAATTATCGATTTATTGATTTATTGATTGTTTATAGGATCTATCAAAGAATGGAAAGTATACACTTCACCTCATTCAAAAATCTAAGATTGTAACATCAAAGAAGGATAAAGATCTATGTCCGACGTTTCCTAAAGATCCTGTTGATTCTACAGTATCCCCTGACCCTGACTCTTCTTCTTCAATCGAAGATTCCTCTGACACTACCGTATCCCCTTCATCTTCTCCTTCACCCAAAGAATAGAAAATTGTAGTCCAATCGATTAATTCGATTATTTCCCAGGTGGAGGTTCAAAAGAGTATTGAGAGTATTAACACATAGTATTATTAACTTATCAACTTAATTCACTTACCATAACCCTATTCACTTATTGATTATCGTAACCCGGTCATACTTCGCTTCTACCATAATACTTCGTGTACTCATTACCATTTATAATACTAATCCCATGGGTATTTGTTTGTGCAAGGTTGTTCATTTCGTTCAGGAAAGCAATATCTATCCATTCTTTATTGTGATATGGGATATATAGGGAATACATTCACCATTCAATAATAATCAATAAATACTGTATGTATAAATAAATACTTGAAATACACAACCATTCATAATATGAATCTTTCCATCAATATGGTACTGTATCCATTCTTATCTGCTCTCCAAATGCTTGATCTGGAATCAGATGATTATTATTGATCTTTGATCTTTTCAATGAACTAACAGCCTTTCCAGTCTTCTCCAAAGTAGTCTTTATCTCATCAGCACTTTTATCAGTCTTGACTACTATCTGCTTAGTCGACACATCGATACTCTCAATTGTCACGCCATCTGATAATAGAAGAGTACATACAATACACTTATGAATAGATAGATAGATAGTATACAGTAAGAGTAATACATAGATATGAAGGATATCATACCTCCCAATTTGCCTAGTACTCTTCTCGCCGCATTAGCGCATCCCTCACAAGTCATCGCCATTTCGAATACGTGTGTCTAAATATGTGCATTAATATTACTCGTCTGTAGATTGAGAAAGATCAAAGATCAACTTCATGAATAAGTTAAAATGAAACCTGAGTCATAGTGTATTTGTAATAGCAAGTAGATGAGAGAGAAGACCTTAAGAATGAAAAGATGAATAAAGAGGTTTGTGTGTGTGACACAATGGGAATACAAGGAATGAGATAATAGCACTCGTCTTTTCCCACTCCATCTTTCCTCCTCCTCTCTCCTCTCTCCCTCACTCCCCCACTCCTGTCCTCTGTCTGTTCCTCTCCTCCCTTGTCCTCTCTATCTCCATCTATTCTGTTTATATTGATTGTAAGCGTGTGGAGAGAGTGAGAGAGAGGGTGAGATAGAGAATGAGAGAAAGAGGTAAGAGAGTGAGAGTGTGTGGTCATCTTTGCCTCTTTCTTTACCTCAATTCAAATCATTATTTTATTTGTTATAGTTTCTTTTTTATCGTATATTTTCGAAATCTTCTTTGTTAATCTTCAATTTGAATAAATGTTCAGCTCTGCTCATCAATTCTTCTTATTCATTTGAATGTCTGACGAAGCTGCCTATCTAGCCGCAGCAGTTGCAGCCGTATGTACTTATATACTTTATATTATTATTATATATTTAATAAGTTAAAATACCCGAATATGCGCCATTTTTGTATCGTAAAGGAAAGCATATATTTGTGATATAATATTTACCGGGGAAAGTATGAAAAATATCCCAGGATTTAAAACGCGTTCTCCGTCAGAGCGGCGGGGGCATGGCACAATGTTTCAAAATCATCCTAGGTGACTCATATTTGATGGTTAGAGTCCCTAGGGGCGGTATAAGTTTCAGCCGAAAAATTGACCCGAATTATCGATTTTTGATCTACCAAAAATCGAAAAATCAAAGTGTGATTTCCATGACATGTTATATACCATTCGATAGAGGATCCAAAGTTATATAAGAATACCAAGTTTCATAAGTTTTCATAACTACATGTTCGAGAAATAACCGATTTTCCAATTTTAGACCAGCATTTTTTGTTTTGATCTCATGGCTTACTATGTTACCATCATTTCCCATTCCTGGATCTTTGATATGTTATGTAAAAATAGACGGGCTATCCGAATATCACACTTATTTGGACCTGCTAGGTGCCATTCATAGTGATATCATGTGAAATCTAACCCCATTCTAACGCCCGAACGCCGACGCAGGTTCGAATCCGGGTACGGACCTAAATTTTTGCCATTTTTTCTGCTCAAATTTGACTTTAAATTATATTTCCATGTGTTTTACCGTGTTTTCACTAATTCATTGTCCGAAATAACCAAAAAAAAACATTATCGGAAGTACTAAGAAATCGTATAACTGTTATTCGGAATTTTGTATCTTTAGAAACAGGAAAGCAATCAAGCTGATCTTTCGGGTCAATGTGTGAAATGTTTCCAGGAATACAACCACAATGTGTTAATGTAATTAAATTGGTTCACTGTTGCGTAGTGATGACGCAATCTAAGTAAACGTTTATGAAAATGTTTAGTTCTTTATGCATCGTTACATTTGCCTGACGCGCCTACGCCGTCACGTAAAAAAACGTTACATTTGGCGACGCACGCGTCGACGTCAATTTTGGAGTGTGTTGGGTCCCAAGTGGAAAACCCTGAATGTCATCAGGGGTACGGTAAAAGGTTACGGTAGCCAACCAATATTGATCGATGGTTACGGTAACTTCCTACCGTACCCCTGATGACAATCAGGGTTTTCCCCTTGGGACCCAACACACTCCAAAATTGACGTCGACGCGCGCGTCACCAAATGTAACGTTTTTTTACGTGACGGCGTAGGCGCGTCAGGCAAATGTAACGATGCATTAGTGAAAAGTCCTGTTCTTCTGAAACATCGTGAGAGTGAAGACCTCTACTAGGGCTACCTGTAAAATAATTTTGGAAGGAATGATTTTAAGACCCTACAGAATCCCCCCCCCCCTTTCCCCTTTAGAATGCAGGTCTTGAAAATCATTTTAAAGTCGCAGCAAACGTTCTAATGAGGTGTACTCGACTTCAGCGCGTAGGTATTTACGCTCTCCCTCTCACACTGCTCTAAAATATCTTATTTTCATAGCTCCTATATATGTTAGAGTTATTCACTAAGGATTTATTCAATTGCTGAACATTGATCTTTGTTCTTTGATCTTTAATCCTTCTCCATAAATTTTCAAACAATGGACCTCCACTAGGGCTTTTCTACTAACATCATTTTGGTACTTAGAACAACGAGTCATTAGCTCAGCTGGAAGCTGAGTTCTCAGTTTCGGAGCTCGGATTTGCAGCCCCACTACTGCTTAAAGAAGGGGACTCTTGAGTTTTTTCGTGACTAAACTGGTCTGGCACACTATAGAAGATCACATCTCCCTGAATACAAAAACAATAATCTCTAATATTTTAGATGCCCCGGAATACAAGTAATCTCCGAGATTAAAGTTCATTGATGTCCAGGGAAACGCGCGAGTTTTTGAATTTGAAGGAAAAAAATATAGAAAATTGCAATCGGGAATCCAACCCACGTGATACGGCAACAAACGCTGACAAGTAACCACTTCGTATGTTCTTCATGTCAATAGCGCACCCCAAATCTCCTGATTACTCTTCTTTAAAATTTGAATCCGAAATATTCCGATACTTTGCCTGCTAAGCCCTAATGGAGGTCTTCACTCTCACGATGTTTCAGAAGAACAGGACTTTTCACTAAAGAACTAAACATTTTCATAAACGTTTACTTAGATTGCGTCATCACTACGCAACAGTGAACCAATTTAATTACATTAACACATTGTGGTTGTATTCCTGGAAACATTTCACACATTGACCCGAAAGATCAGCTTGATTGCTTTCCTGTTTCTAAAGATACAAAATGACGAATATCAGTAATACGATTTCTTTGTATTTTTTATATTGTTTTTGGTTTTTTTCGTACAATAAATTAGTGAAAACACGTTAAAACACATGGAAATATAATTTAAAGTCAAATTTGAGCAGAAAAAAAATTGGCAAAAATTTAGGTCCGTACCCGGATTCGAACCTGCGTCGGCGTTCGGGCGTTAGAATGGGGTTAGATTTCACATGATATCACTATGAATGGCACCTAGCAGGTCCAAATAAGTGTGATATTCGGATAGCCCGTCCATTTTTACATAACATATCAAAGATCCAGGAATGGGAAATGATGGTAACATAGTAAGCCATGAGATCAAAACAAAAAATCCTGGTCTAAAATTGGAAAATCGGTTATTACTCGAACATGGAGTTATGAAAACTTATGAAACTTGGTATTCTTATATAACTTTGGATCCTCTATCGAATGGTATATAACATGCCATGGAAATCACACTTTGATTTTTCGACTTGTGTTAGATCAAAAATCGATAATTCGGGTCAAATTTTCGGCTGAAGCGTATACCGCCCCTAGGGACTCTAACCATCAAATATGAGTCACCTAGGATGATTTTGAAACATTGTGTCATGCCCCCGCCGACTCCCCAACGCTGTAAGGGAGAGTGCGTTTTAACATGCCATTGAATCTTAAAATCCCTAATGATAAATCAATGTATTGATTGATTAATGATAATATTGATTGATAGGTTCAAGCTCAAGCTCAGGCAGCAGCCCAACAACAACAACAGTGTGCATCGCTTCCTCAATATTCTTTACCTGGTACTATACAAGGAACTAAATATCAACAACTATTACAGGTAATCAATAAGATCAAAGATCAATTTTTTGATTCTTTGATTCATCATGCTATCAATTATTCGCTATTATAAGTTATTCTTGTAATGCATAAATTATTATTATTATTATTAATTGATCTGTTATAGGTAATCGAAGAATTGGGCAAGGATATTCGTCCTACTTATACTGGTAATAAGGTATGTTTATATTCGATTAATATATTCGTATGGTAGAATGTTCCAGAAGTTTCGAAGTCTATTTTAAGGCTATCTATGTATTATATTGCAGATCTGTGCTGAAAGACTGAAGAGATCGATAATCCACGCAAGAATCTTAGTAAGAGATTGTCTAAACGAGGTTGAGAAGGTGAGATAGATCATTAGAGATCAAAGATCAAATAATTCACTTATAGGAACGAGTAGTCCAGAATCAGAAAGCAGCATCTGAAGCTGCATTGAGAGATTCAAAGAAAGAAGAATCACAATGAATCCTCCATCATCATCATCTTCTTCTTCTTCTTCTTCTCTTATTCTTGATAAACGTCCTGCATTTCTTCGTTTCACTCCTTCATCATCATCATCTTCATCTTCGCTTATAGTCTCCACTTATCAATTAGATTCATCATCTCGTTCTGGTTCTCTTCTATTCATCGATAACTACAGTACCCCTTCACTTTCCACTCGAGATATACCCACCAATGGAGGGGTTTTCCGTTTCTCATTCCTTGGCGATGATAAAGGTTAGATCCCATAAGATCAAAGATCATTCAATAACTTTTTCTGTTACAGTAATCGCTGCTCTAACAACAGGTCGTCTAGCTATCGTATCTATTGATGGATCATCTATTCATGAGGTAGATTACCGTTTATCTAGAATAATCAATCAATAAATCAATAAAGAGTGAACCATTGATTGATACAATGTTACTGGATATCTCTCCATCTCCATCATCTTCATCATCTACAGTATTCACATCAACTAATCAAGGATCATTGATTCTATTTGATTTGTCTCAAATGGAGACTATATCTACATGGAATGGTCATTCACTTCCATGGACAAATGAACCGTGTGAGGTATAATCAATCAATACTTACAGTATCTATTCATAGATATTATCGATTGATTGTAGGTGTGGACATGTGAGATGATGACTGATAATGTGGTGTGTTCTGGTGGTGAGGATACTGTACTCAAGATATGGGATACGAGAGATACTAATAAACCATCCACACAAATTAAGGTAGACAGATACGGTTATGGTAGATACGGTAGATACGAATGAATGATTACAGTTATTCGATGCTGGTGTGACATTCATTGAATCAATAGGAGATACTACTCTATTAACTGGTTCTTATGATGAATCAATTAGATTAATCGATATTCGATCACCAAAGAATCCTATTAAACAAGTAAAGGTACTGTAACTTCTATCTATCATCATAGTATTGATTATATTCTAGACAAGTGGTGGTGTATGGCATCTAGAGAAATTATCGATTGGATGGATTGGATCATGTATGTATGGTGGATGGATTCTATTAGATGATCAATTCAATCCTATTGCTAAGTAAGATCATATCGATCAATAGTCTAACCTACAGTATCCCCTTTTCAGAAATGAATCAGCAGGCAAGACTCTTCTCTATGGTTGTGGCATATCTCCCGATGGTGATACTTTGGCATACTGTACTTTCAATGATTATACCCTTACCGTATCTAACAAGGATGGGGACAAATCGTGGCAAGATCTATATCATTTCTCACCTTGATATCAATATTGTTTTTTTGTACATCACAAGTTTATCCATTATGTTTGATCTCGTATGAATGAATTGATTAAGTATATGGAATGAAAGTGAATTACATTGAAAGATACAATATATAATTATTGATTGAGATTCTATATATCTTTATCATTACAATCAACTCATAAAGAATCAATCAACCTAATAGATAATCTTTAACAATTAACTACAATGACTACCCTTAACACAAATGGAAAGGCACTCGGATCAATAAACTATAACGAATAATCATGAAATTGAAATACTCTTTTCTTCTTCTTTTCTTTTCTCTAATAAATGTTTAATGAAGTATTCACCAGCCTTATATGATGATCTAACAAGAGGACCAGATGCTACATAAGCAAAGCCCATCTTACGTGCTTCATCACCCCATTCATCGAATCTGAATTTACAATAGATCAAAGATCAATCTCGATAGATCACTTACTTCTCAGGAGTAACCCATTCTCTCACAAGAAGATGTCTCTTTGTTGGCTGCATATATTGACCAAATGTCACTACATCTACATCATGTTCTCTGTAAAAACAATCAATAATTGATTGATGATTCATTGATACAGTAACCTCAAATGGTTGAGTGTCGCTCGAATTTCTTCATCTGTTTCTCCTAATCCGAGCATGATCGAAGTTTTAGTCAGCAATGTTGGATTTGTCTTCTTGGCATGCCTGAAAACATAAAGATCAAAGATCAATCTACCGTATACTGATAGACTTACTTGAGTAGAGCTAGAGATTGTCTATACTTCGCACGTGGATCTCTGACCCATGGTGTCAATCGTTCAATTGTTTCTACATTATGAGCATATACATCTAATCCACTTCTGAATGAATGAAACTATATGATAGATAGATCTATGATAAGATAGATACTTAGCCATCTTCTCAACACTTTCAAAATTCCCTCCGAAGTCAGGAAGAAGACATTCAACTAATAGATCTTCCTTCTTATTCTTTAGTTCTCTTACACATTCTGATAGATGATATGCACCTCCATCCGGTAGATCATCTCTATAATCATTATATCAATCAATCCAAATCAATCGATATCTACTGTATACCTATCAACTGAAGTAAGTACTACATATCCTACTCCCCATGATGCAATTGCTTCTGCTGTCTTTACTGGTTCTAATGGATCTAATGGTGGAGGAGCACGTGAGGTCTTTACTGAACAGAATCTAAAATGGTACTATCAATCAATAAATGTATATATATAGAATGGATGATCTACCTGCATCCTCTAGTACATGTATCACCCATTAACATAATCGTAGCAGTAGCAATTGAATCATCTCCTCCACCCCAACATTCACCCAGATTTGGACATCTAGAAATTATCCATTATCATAATCAATCGATATTTAGTCTACAGTACCTTGCTTCTTGACATACAGTACTTAATTTGAGTTTACCCAATTGTTTCTTTAACCTCGATACATTCTCATTCTCACTAGCATATACTTGTTCCTTCTGCCAAATAAATCAATAACGATAATGAGACTACAGTAATGATAACATCACACAGTATACCTTCAACCAAGGAGGTAATCTCAATCTCTTATCTCCTTTTTCCAATTTCAATTTCTCCTCATGTTTCTTCACGGCATCTTGAGCATTTCCGCCTTCAATCAATCAATAATATATACAGTAATCCCAACTACAGTATACCAGCAGCAATGAAGTCTTCTAGACTTGGTCCATTTTTTAGTTTGCTTTTCTTATCATTTTTTCCACTAGAAATACCAGTAGAACAAGTAGAAGAAGTAGATAATCGATTAAGAGATGAACCGAATCGACGAGTTAACATTCAATCTAATCAATATATATATCTTCAATCTCATTTCATACAGATTGTGGTATTTAGGGGGTATATGACCCTCAATAATACTAGATAGAATACGGTATCATCCAATAATTTAATCGATATATTCAACAGTATAAGGTACAGTATCGATTGTGCGTAGTAGTACATGAATGAATGAAATGGCAAGTCTCTAATTACAAATAAATACGAAGGGACCACAATTTTTACAAAAAAAGGGAGAAGGGCGTAATACAAAAATTAGCACTACTCATTATGAAATATTGAGTGTAAAGCGATATTGAAGTGAATATTGACAATTATTGATTGATTGATTGATTGTATAAATCATTGGTGCAAAATCATCATGATAAATAAATAATGAACTAGATGACCATTTTATGGTTTTATCATTAAAGAATCGATATAATCTATCAATATAATATCTGTGGATATATTAATATTATTAAGAGAATAATGTAAATTGATGAAACAATCAAAGATATTGATAAGTACAATGAATGAATGACATAATCATACACATAGTATAGCATAAATATATAATAAATAGACTAGAAGAATTGATTCATATGATTAGTATGACTATTTTGACCTTGATTCCTATTCATTATTTCTTGTTGTTGTTGTTGAATCATATGATTAGTCATCTGAGTATTCTCTCCATTCAAACCGAATCCCTGATTATATATTCATTATTCATTTACCTTATATTACATAATACAGTCATCTTTATGACAATTGACATCAAGGGACTACACTAACTCTAATTATAACCCAATCTCTCTTTCCAATATAAATAATGCACTATGATACTCTCATATATTGATAATACTTACCATTTGTCCACTATTCATCTGTTGTTGTATTGATTGCTGAGGAATAGATTGTTGTTGTATTGACTGTTGTTGTTGTTGATACATCTGAATATCATCTCTTCATTATATCAACTCTATCAATCGATAATGAACCTGTTGTGATTGAATAGTCTGTTGACGTTGTTGGAATAAAGCTTGTTGTTGTTGTTGTTGATAGAGCTGAAATGGAGAATATTCAAATTGAACCATAAAAAAGGTATAAAAACAAATAAATAATGAACCTTCATCTGTTCTTGTCGTTGAAGATTAAGCTTTTGTTGTTGCTGAAGGGCCTAAATGAGATATTTTCAATCATATCTTTTGAAGAACACTCATAGGTCGAATAGCTAGGTTATCGGTTTTCAAAATGCAGTCAGGTTTTTCGATTTTTGGCAAATCATAGGGCGAAAAGTATGTTACAAAGTACCAAGCATGACCGGATTTTGAGCCAAATTTGCCAAAAATCGAAAAACCGGACCGGATTTTGAAAACCGATAACCTATGCACTCGACCTATGTGGAAATAGTGCTCAAAATGCGGTCACGTTTTTCGGTTTTTAGGAAATTTTGGCCCAAAATGAGGTTAGGCTTGGTACTTTGTAACATACATTTCGACCTATGAGTACAGTAATCATGTAAAAAATCAAATTCAAATTATTCCAAGATACCGGCAATAATAAAATAATAATAATAGCATATTGAAACCTCGCAAAAAGCAAAGATCCGTTTAGTTATTGTTAGACTCAATAGAGATTTATATATCTATGTGTGGTATACATAGAATATACACTACTACAACTACATAATCTACATACACTCGCAGCAACACTAACCATCTGTTGTTGTAATTGTTGTTTTTTTTGAAGTTGTTGTTGCTGCTGTAATTGCTGCTGATGCTGCAATTGTTGTTGTTGTTGTAATTGCTGTTGTTGTTGTTGTTGCAGCTGAAGAAGTCTGGCGTGTTGGTCATGCTGTGAAGGCATCTATAATTATGAAAATCAACAATAAATATACTGAATGTAGTATCAAAGTAATTGAATAATATAAATGATACCATTTGTTGTTGAGATTGAGATTGCTGATGTTGAATGATCTGAAATGAAATGAACAATGAAAGTAATGAAGAGAAATGATGATTATTAAACATATTATATTACTCAATCGATAAATAACATAGCCTGTCTTACATTATTGTTAGGTTGTATAGGACGAACTCCAACTACACAAGAAGATGAATTCATTGGAGATTGATTCATCGAAATCTAAACAATACCAAATTAATTAAAATATTTAAAAAAAAAATAAAAATATTAGACTACTCCATTGATTGATTGATTAGTAGATGAATAGAATGGAAGTTGTTGTTGATTATGTATTCCAGATGATGACATTTGACTATGTTGACCACTATAAATCAATATATTCAATCAATACAGTAATCAGATATCTAATATCGATTGATATCATTTCACTTACATTGGAGATGAAGGTATAGAATTTCCTTGATTCTGCATTGGAATATTATGTACACTTGGCCTGAATATGAATGATATGAATTGAGAGATCAAAGATCAAATAAGATAAGTAATGTACATGGAATTCTGTCTCTGCATCATCATGGGAGATTGAATTGATCCATTTGAACTAAAAAGTAATGCAATTAATACATCTACTACAATCATTTTCACTACAAAATGTGTGATCATGTTCATCTACTCAATTGAAATAGTCTTTCAATGAATTATCAATCATTGTAATGAGTAATGAATAACCTATAAGAAGTATTGATTTGTTGTGGTGAAGGTACCATCATAGGAGATGGATGAGATCCTCTCATAGAACCATATGGACTACCATTATATGATTGATGTTGTTCTCCTGATGTTGATGGTGTTCCAGGAGTCTTAATCATATCATATACTCATATAATAATCATACCGTCAAAACGAAAAAAAGTGAAACATTTGTGACAAATTGTCACAAAAGTTCACAAAGTGCCTATTTTTAGCGTTTTTTCACGCACTTGATGATGCATTTTCTCAGGTTTTTTTAAGTGTGGATGTGTTTGCCCAATGGAGTAATATATGACAAAAGTGAAAAAAATTAATCGGGAGAGCCGCGGAGAAAAATATGTATACTGTAGATTACTGTAGAATCTTACTGTAAAAATGTTACCATCGTGCTTTCTTTGTCTAATCATATCTATCATTATATAACTCTTTACAGTGAATTTGCACTGTTTGAACCATGGCATGGAGCAGGTTGCAAAACTGGCATACGGTAGAAAATCCTACCGTATACCAGTTTCACCAAACAGCGTCCACAGTGAATTATTTAAATCGTTTTCTTCACATGTCAATTAGGGAAGCCCAGTGATGCTCAAATACCCTATTATCTAATAAATAACTTCAAACCGCGTTTAGATATCACGATACAAATTTCTAAAAATCTTGTGAATTTTTGTGAGAATTTGTCACAAATTGTCACAAATGTTTCACTTTTTTTCGTTTTGACGGTATTATACCACATTTGGAAGATTAATAAAGAAATACCTGAGGAGTATTGGCATAATGACCTCCGGTAGAGTATCGTTGAAGAGATGGAGATTGAACCATTGTCTGAATAATCAATCAATAATTCAATCAATCGAGTACTATCTACAGTATACCTGTTGCTGTGGCATGGACATCATCTGTGGGGGAATTTGTTGTTGTTGAACAACTCCGACATTATCATGCATCGATTGATTAGAACCCATCATTGATGGATTACTACTGTACACCTACAAAATATCGATTGATTAGTACTACAGTATACAACATTAAGAGTAGTTTTACATGTTCATTCTTGATGTTAGATGGACCAGGAGGAGCTCCAGTAAAGAAACTATCCAATAACTAAAATAAATATTGATTGAATGAATAATACGATAATACTATAATATGTTACCTCTTTATCACAAGATTCTTGTTTAACAGGTACAGAAGGTAATGACTGTTGTTGTTGCTGTTGTTTTTGTAGTTGTTCTTGTTGAACCTTCAATCATTCATTATTCCAATCAATCAATCAATAATAGTACTAACTCTTCTCATTTCATCAGCAGCTTCTCTAGCAGCTACTACTTGTTTCTCTCTTTCTCTTCGAGCCATTTCTTCTTCTTCCAATAACTCCTACAATATCATCTTTATGTAGATTATATGACTATATTAGTATGATATAAAGGGATGCATTCATTCATTCATTCCATTCCATTCCAATATACATCTATTCATTCACTATACAATATCCTACCTCATTATGTATATGATCATCTCTAATCGTATGATTATCAATCAATTCTCCGTCATTCATATCATCATATACTTGTTCTTGCAGATCCATCGCTGCTCTTTCTTCTTCCTGTTACACAATCAATACATGCAATGGACAATCAATCACAACTACAGTAATCAATCAATATTCAAGTACAGGTTACTGTAACATAACAATAAGGGGTATACGGTATATGAACCTCTCTTAATTGTTTGAGTCGTTCAGCTTCTTCCACTGCTCGTTTCTCTTCTTCCTTAAGGAGAACAAAGATGCACAGATACAACCACAAGGGATTAAATGATTACGGTATGCGATAATCAATCAATATAATCGAAAAATGGGAGCACAGGAGGCATATTGAAGGTGCATATAAAAATTTTAAAACTGTACTATATAAATAAATAAGATTAAAAGAAATACCATCTTAATTCGCCTCTGTTCAGCTTCTTTTCTCATTCTTTCTTCAAAAGCTCGTTTCTCCGCCTCTTCTCTCAACCTATAGTTCATTCATTTATTCATCAAATCAGTTTCGCTTCATTGTAAAATTGTTTAAATATCATTAAGATATAAGATAAATATAACTAAATATATATAAGATGTAACCTCCTTTCCTCTTCTTCTCTTCTTCTTCTTTCTTTCTCCTCTTCTTCTCTCATTCGTCGTTGTCTTTCCTCTTCGATCTTTGCTGCCTTAAATCAATCAATCAATCGATATAACTCATATACATTACCTTCTCAGCCTCTTTCTTCGCTCTAGCTTCTTCCATTTCTTTTTGTTTCCTTTCACGTTCTAATCTCTTTTCTTCTTCTTTCTGTGCTTTTCTCAATGCAATAGCTTCTTTCTTCCTTTCTTCAGCTTCTTTCTTCTTCTTCTCAACTTCAGCTAACTTAGCCATTAACATGGTATGACGTTTCTTCTCCTTAAATATAATAATTCCATATCAATCAATAATCAATATCTCTACACTAACTTCTTCTTCCTTCATCTTTGCAGCTGCTTCTTCTTGTTTCTTCTTCATCTCTAATTTCTGTTGTTCTTGTAATTGCAACTGTTTCTGTTGTTCTTGTTTTACTTTGTTTTCTTCGACAGCTTTAGCAAGAACTTGTAATACAGCCTCAATCATTCATTCATATCATCATTATATTCAATCTATCTCTTACTATTTGTTGTACTTGTTGTATAGCTGAACTATTCCCATTCATATTTGCTTGTTGTGACAGATTAAGAAGGGCCTGCAACAGATGAAATCTCAATCCAATACCATATACGATAGAGATACCGTAACCATATATAGATATCGTAACCCATAAACGAATATACCAACCACCAACCCATTCCCTATTCAAACGCTAAACAAAAGGAAGATGATTGAGATTATAAGCGCTTTATTCAGAACAGAAGATCTACATATGAATTGATGATAATACGTTGTATTGAGAGATATGGGTTATAGAAGAGATAAGAGAATAGAGATCACCGAATAGATAGATAGATCAAATGGATGAATGGATGAGATTGATCAAACAACGGATTATAATACTTCTATATAAACAAAATAGAATACAAGATTAAAAACAAATAATAAAACTAATAAAGAGATTATAAAGAGCGGGATGGATTGCGCTAGATAAGGGATATAAAGAAGGACAATAAAAGATGGTGCCAGGATGGTGAGAGGTATAAAGATAACAAAACAATAACATAAATGAACTAGTCTATTGATATTATTCAATAACTATACAATCATCTTTATTCTTAATAGAAGACTTCGTTGATTTTACCTGAAGTTGTTGATTTCCATCCTTCGACATAAGCATCTGTTTAAACTGTTCCTGAGATATCTGCAATTAATCAATCAATACAATCATAGTACATAACAATTGAGATAAGTATATGTTAGACCAATACTTATCCATTTCAATACAGTCATTACTTCTCAATAGCTCAAAGTTCCTTTGACCAATTACAGGAACTAAACTAGGTTCATTCATACATTTCGTTATACACATTTGATTCTTCATATTTTAAATTTTCCAAAAGGGTAGGAAAACCAGGAAAAAACTCAGGTTATCATCCCATCAATTCACAAGGGATTAGCTCACCTTCGTCCCCTACTATTTCTCTACTTGCAACAAATTTCGTTTTTTAAAATTATCTAAAATAGTATCTAAAATCAGGAATAAAACAAAAATAAACCAGGAATCGAATCATAGCTATCACCACTTAATTATCAACCAGTCTCATACAAATCACAATTCTTCATTGACCCAATTCCATTTGAGATTTATTCAATATGGTTCTTTGGTATATCCCCATGACATTGAGACGAATGGAGATTATTGTTATCCCAATCAATATGCATTCGAAAAACAAAGGTATCTTTACAAGCTGTCAGTACTGTAGATTTTAAGTCTCATAATGATGATATATATGCGCGGCTCAAATTGATTGTCATATAAAAGTGGATAGGTAGGTAAATGTATAACGAAATGAATGAATAGACCTAGTACCATTAAGTAATCAATAAAAGAAGGAAGAATATAGAGATTATATGATACCTGTTGATTATTCTGTCTATTGATTGATGTAGATGGTTGCATGAGAGATGAAGTACTCTTACTAGTCGAAGGACGAGATTGTATTGAATGATTTGAGGCTACAGTAGATGGACGAGATTGTAACGATTGATTTGATGATGCAGTAGTTGATGGACGAGATTGTATTGATTGATTAGAAGAAACATTAGGAGATGGAGATACTCCTACTACACTACCACCATTTGATCGTGATACCAATTCTCTATAATATTATAATAATTAAAATGTACAAATATATGTTTTGACTACACGTAAGTAGTACGATTAGAGAATGCTAATAATATAATAAAATTAGTAATGTGTTTATAAACATATTTCTATAATCAACAATATAATATATCGATATAGATATAGATAGTCACTCACGCTTCTCTCCATTTCTTCGCCATTTTAGTGTATTCACTCAACCTCATCAATTCTTCCACTTTCTTGTATTTCTTCCCAAATTCACGAACAACTCGACTGAAATCAATATATAACTAATTGATTGATTAACAGGATACAAGAGCATTTCGATGATATAGATTTCATTAGATTGACATATACAATCAGAATTATAACATTTTCGAAAAAAAAAGTTCAATCTCATTTAGTAAGAGTGAAAAAAACACATGGAAAAGTATGAATACTCACTCTAATCTTCGATACTTTCCAAGTAGTTGGGCCAATATGTAATCAATAAATGCTAGTAGAAAGATGGGATGTTGAGATTGACATAATTCCATACCAACAGAAATTAATGCATCCAAACATATTCTAAAAAACAAGTATAACTTACATAAAGATACTACTACTACTACTACTAATAATAATAATAATATTGTATTCCGGCAATATTAATAATATTAAGAGAAGAACATACACTATCTGCGGATCTTGATAATTGATAGTAGGACATGTTTCTCCTCTTTGTTCAGCCTTTACAAGTTTATCTTTTGCAATTTTAAAAACTAAAACGAATAATAATAAATATATCCATCCAGCCTGGAAATACAAACCATTCTTCACATTGTCGTCACCAAGTATGCTAAGTAGTTTGTCCATGATATGTTTTGGTGCTCCCTTCAAGAAATCTTCCTTTGCTTTCTCCAGTGTTGGTACAATTACTGAAATAATATCTCACTTTAAAAATGTCGTTTAATATTTTATATGTGTAGTGTTCATTGTTCAATCAAATGGTATAAAGATTATATGTGTAAAGAGATATAAACGTGTACAATACTTTCATTCTTATGTTATTTAAAGAAACATTAATGATAATATTAGATTCATGAATCATACTTTTGGATTGAGTATTGGAAGAAGAAGTAGATGCAGATTGAGTATTAGAAGAGGAAGTAGAAGCAGGAGTAGTAGTCTTCCTCATATTTTCAACTCTAAAATGTATTCAATGATAAAGATAATATAGTGATTAAATAAAATGATTCATGCATCTAACTGTTAAAATATGAATTGATTGAATGATAAGTAAGTACATACGCTTTGAAGAAGTCATTGAATGACATCTTCTTCATGAAACTATCAATGACATGGGGTTCATCTGGACACATTGACTTTGCTGCCTAGAATCAATCAATAATCATTACAGATCATATCATTATTTATTTCCTTTGAGCACATTTCTTCATTCTAATCGTTTTTACTAGTTGAAACATCTGTATGATGTATGATCAATAAATCAATCAATATCATATCAATTGTAGATCATCATTAACTAATTAATGAATAAAGTAAACATACTACAATTTGTTCTTCGGTCCATTTAGGAAAGGATGGAGTACTAGGAGTAGGAGTAGATGATGAACTAGTACTATCCACTTTCTTTAATCCAATCTGAAACATAATGGATGATATAATAATAATAATGAATAAATACAATCGATGAAGTAGAAGTGATAGGAGGAACAGTAGAAGTTGTAGTAGAAGTAGATGATATAGATGGAATGGATTGACATGGTTGCTTAATACCCACAATACTAGATGATTTAGCCTCAGCCTGAATATAATATATTGAAATCAATCAATCAATCAATATCGATTACCTCTTTTCTTTCCTTTCTTGTCTTTAAACGCTGTTCAATTCCAGCTTTACTATATGATAACATAGAAGCAATTCTATCCATAACTCGACTCTTCTCATGTTTTCCCACTCCGAGTTTATCACATTCATCAACGATTCTATCAATAATATTGATAATATCATATGATAAGAGATATAAACTAACGCTGCAACCCTTTCCACAATAGGTTCACTTATATGTTTCCTTCCTGGTAACATATTTTCTTTTGCGAACTGAAAACATAACACCTCATAACTCAGTAATCTTTCAATCTTTAATTCTACTGAATATAACTTACAGAATGGAATTTTCCCATGAGAATCGTGATAGCTTCAGGGAAGGAATCAATGACTTGTGTTGTAGATGGTTCAGATGGAGGATTCGTCTTTGTCTTCGTCGTGTCTGATTCACCATTCATATTAGCCTGTAATAACGAAAATGAGCACAAAACTATACAATGATAGAATGATGCAAAAAATTATTCAAAAAAAGTGAAACCAATTGTGGTGGCGGTGATGCATCCAATATTTGACAATCGTCCTCAGATGATTGCTATAATCAATCAATCAATCAATATATCGATTAATAAAATCATACTTCCATAGGTGGAGATGGAGTATTTCTATGTGATGATGATGAACATGATGGAACATTTCGTCCATTCTTCTTATCATTATCACTTCCATTCTTCTTATCATTATCAGTTGGAATATTCCTATAAGGATTAAGCTCATCAATCAATAAATCAATCAAAATAAATGATACAATTTCTTTTTCTTCAAAGCAGCCATAGATGGAGGAGCACCAGCCATTCGTTTAACTCCTTGACTCTTCTCAACTTCTTTCTTCTTTATATTATCATCTGTCTTATCTTTTCCTATTCGACCATTCGAACTACTGACACCTCTGAATACACAAATACAATCATCCACTGAATAAACGAACAATGACAATCATAAAACGTTTCCATATTCAATGTATGTGGTATATAGACAAAATGATTAATAAGAGAGAAAGTATTAACAAATGAAACAAACGTGATCTTAGGTCTTTGTAGAGTAGGAGGACCTCCAACCAATCGTGGTCGTTCTGTCACATTTTCTTCTTCAGATTCAGATGATGATGAAGCTACCACTGCTCGTTTCTTTAATTCATTTCTTATTTTATTATACAAAAAGAACATGTAGTCCGTTTTCCCTTAAAACCAAATAAATGAATGAGTAACCTTAGGTTTATTTTCAGGAGGTGGAGCCTTCTTAACTTCTTCTTTCTGTTTAGGTTTCTCTTTCTCTTTAGATGGAACATTCTTTTGTTCCTTCTTCTTTCCTTTACCCTTTCCTTCATCATCTTCATCATCTGTTGAGATCTCGGAGAATTCAGCATCTCGAGATTTGAACTCTAATCGTTTCTAGAAACAAATAAGTTAATCAATAAAGTAATCTATCAAAATGATTACCTTATTTACATAAAATCCTCCCTTTTCAGTATCCAATGAATGTGGAACTAATTCATCATACTGAAAAGAATCAAATTGAGATAATCGAAATAAAGTAATATAACTAACTGCTTCAGTATCATCAATGAATGTATCCTCTAGATCATAACCTCGACTCATATCAATGAAATCATCCTCATGAAAACGAGCCTTCTTTCCACTCTTCGTCTTCTTCTTTCCCTAAATTAGGTTCATTGATATGTGCTCATTTAAAAAACTATTTATATCATGTGATGAAAAGGTAAAACTAACATATTTTTCCTCTAATCGTTTAACAAGTTCTAAAGCTTCCTTATCGTGAAATCGTTCATCATCATCCGTTCCATCGTCACCCTTGAAAATACTTTATAAAGATAGGAATACATTTACAGTGCCAACCATTTGCTTGCGGATCTGATTAAAATCCAAGATGGTATACTTGTTTCCCTTTGGTTTTTGTAGTTCAATTGTGCATATGGCATACTTTCCAACTTGTTTGTGCTTCTTTTTATTAAAACCATTCGGGATATCCATTCTAAAAAAATCACACTTTCTAAAATAGACCAAGACAGTTAACAAAACGACATAGACTGATTATAACGACGTATCATGCCATGTTGTTCTTCACTGAACTAGATGTGGAACAATAGAGTGAGGAAACAAAGAGAAAACAGAAGAACTAATAAAAATACAAAAATTTGAATATCATGTTCCGACCATATAAGCTTAACGTTTATAACCAAACTACGGTATTTTGTGCAACAGAGCACCGAGAGATTAATTGGGTGACTGATCTTTCAAGAAAGGATTTTCAAAAAATGAATTATAAATTATCCTCTTCATTACTTACTTTAAATTTGTTGTTTTACATTTTTTATTTCAGTCTATGTGGATTCGAGCTATTCGTATCAATCGACGTTGTTTTCGTTTCTTCTCTTCACATAGACCAGATGATCCTACTAAAACTCTCGATATATCTACGTACACTCCAGATAAAATCAGAAATTTCGGAATTGTAGCTCACGTGGATCATGGAAAGAGTACTCTTGCTGATCGATTACTTGAATTAGCTGGTATAATCACTTCTGATTGGTTTAAGTTATTATGATATGTTTTAGGAGTGATCAAAGCAGGACAAAGGGAAAAGTTACTTATGGATGCTCTTCAAGTTGAAAAGGAACGAGGAATCACTGTTAAAGCTCAAACTGCTGTTCTCCCTTATAAGGTAGATTATATAGTTTCTTGTCCATATTTATCGATTGATCTAGGGTTATCTTCTCAATCTAATCGATACTCCTGGTCATGCCGATTTCACTGAAGAAGTATCACGATCATTAGCTGTTTGTGATGGAATTCTATTTCTCGTTGCTGCTAATCAAGGAGTTCAAGTAATGTTAATCATACTGTACTCACTCTACACAGTCATACTGTAGCCATTGTATACTGTACCTAGGCTGCTCAATCTATTCAAATATATTTCTGTAGGCGCAAAGCATCGCCAACTTCTGGTTAGCTTTCGAGAGAAACGTTACAATTGTTCCAGTAATCAATAAAATCGATATCCAAGGAGTCAATGTGAATGAGGTAGTATATCTATCAATTGAGAATTGTACCTATACTAAATTATCCATCTCAGGTTGAAACTCAAATGAAGAATTTGTTTGATTTCAATGCAGAAGAAATCTTGAGAATCTCAGCAAAAAGTGGAATAAATGTAGATGGAATACTTGATAAGGTATAGTATATATCATTCATTGAATTAATTGATTATTTGAGGTGATTGAGAGAATTCCACCCCCTACAGTAACCCCTACAGCTCCTTTGAAAGCTTTAATCTATGACTCTTACTTTGATCACTACAGGTATATTTTATATGCATTGTGTTTAGTATAATATTATCGATTTTAGAGGCGCAATTGCTCTTATTATGGTAAAAGAAGGAGAAATCAAGCGAGGGAGTAAGATTAGATCATTCTACGGCGAGAAAGAGTATGACGTGCAAGAGGTATCAATCAATTTATTCAGTCAGATACAGTATTCTATGACATTCCAGGTGGGAATCATGAGATTGGAGATGATTCCTGTATCATCTCTTCATTCTGGACAAGTTGGATATGTTATTTGTAATATGAAATCAGCTAAGGAAGCTCGTGTAGGGGAAACTCTTTTCGATCCATCGATTAAGGATACGGTAATTATTGATTATATTGATTGCATTGATTATATTGATTAAGATAGAACCATTCAAAGGATTTCGTCGAGTTCAACCAACTTTATTTGCTGGATTGTTCCCATTAGAAACAAGTGAATATGAAAGTTTGAAACAAGCTGTTGAAAGATTAGCACTGAATGATTCTTCTGTTGTTATACAACCTGATTCAAGTCGTGCACTTGGTCTTGGATGGAAAGTATGGAAGTTTACTGTATATATCAAGCTAGTGTATTATTGATTAGGTTGGATTCCTTGGTGTTCTACATATGGAAGTATTTGCTTCTCGATTGGAACAAGAATATGATTCTACCGTAATCCTTACTCAACCATCTGTTGAATTCAGGGCTATTGTTAAGGTATCGATCGATTACAGTAACTTATTATGATATAAATTATTGTAATTATAGGATAATGAAACAATTCGTAAGAAGAGATATGGAGGAGAAGGAGAGATTAGAATATTGGATGCATCAAAGTTTCCTAATGAAGGTGATATTGACACGTTCCTCGAACCTATGGTTAAGGTAATCTTTATTGATTGATTATTCTAATAGATACAGTATTGATTAAAGGTTCGTATTGTGATTCCATCGGAAATGTTAGGACAAGTTCATTCAATATATACAGAAAGTAGATCAGAAGTATCATCTATTGATGAGAATAGATTATTAGTAAGTGAATGAATGAATTGATGATATGATAATGATATTATAGTTACAATGGAGACTTCCTCTAGCTGAGGTTATCACTGATTTCTTTGAAAGATTGAAAAGAGTTACTTCTGGTTAGTTGATTCAATTATTTCCTTCATTTATAATGAATGAATGAATAGGAATGGCATCATTTGATTATGAATCTGATGGATATGATGAGGCTTCACTCATTAAAATGACAATATCGATTAATGGAAAGGAGGTAGATCATTCTATTCATTTATTATAATTGTATCTCCATTATAGATCCCTGAATTCTCTCAAGTTGTTCGATCTTCAACTGCAACTGAAAGAGCTAAGAGAATGGTCAGACGATTAAGAGAAGAAATACCACGACAACAATTTGAAGTAATATATTCATTCATTCAATCAATATATTCATTGATATACTGTAGGTCACAATCAAAGCTACAGTAGGCGATTCAAAGAAAGCTTTATCTCAAACAGTGATTGCTCCTATGAAGAGAGGTACTGTAGTTGATGTGCATTATCAATTATTGATATCATCGATTACAGATTTCACTCAATTGCTCAAAGGAAATTTTGGAAAAGGAGGAATGGAAAGATTGAATAAGAAATTGGGTCATCAGAAGAAAGGAAAAGAAAGAATGAAAACTATTGGAAATGTTCAAATTCCAAAAGAAGCTTTCTTTAATGTTCTCAAAAATTAGATTGTGTAGTCATTCATTTAGTTATTGTAGATCATTAGTTATTTGTTATTGATTGTTACTAATTTGATACGGGTTTAACTTGTCAATGACGAGTTTATTAGAATAATAAAGATGATTATATAATGGATAGATTGTAGTACACATAATGAATGAATGAGAAATGAAATGGAATGAGCAGAAATTGAACAATTGATGAATGATATGGTATAATGAATTTGGAAGAAAGTATTGATTGAATGAAAGTATTGATTGAATAAAGGGGAGAACAGATTATTGATTGATTAGTTCATAATAATGCATCAACATCTGCATCAATCTCTAACATTGTATCTTCACTTGGACGACGTGCCATTTGTTTTTGTAGTTTAGGTCTTTCATGCGTTTGATTCCTGAATGGAAGAGATTAGGATACGGTAGTTCAATCAATCAATCAATCGATACCTTCCAAAGGAATCATTAGATAAACGTGATTGACTCGTTGCATCGAAAGATTTTGATTTGAGATATGCAGCTCGATCAAAAGGAGCCTGTAAAGATCAAAGATCAATTTGGAAAAATGTTGAGGTTCAGATTTGAAGAGTGAAAATTGTTTTGAAGTGAAAAGATTGTGTACTTTAAGTGATGAAGGAGAAGATGTTGTGAGGGGGGATGCAGTTGAAGAAGATGTTCGAAGAGGTGAAGGATATTTGAATGATACCTAATAAATCAATATTTATTATTATTATAAAAAGTCTATTAAATATTATACCTTCTTCTTTAACTTTCTCCAATTCAATTGTGGTAAACGTAACGGAGTATTTGTTCGTCTAAAGATACAATTTGTTTATTCGAAAAGAAAATTGTATTTGTCCAACGAGTTTTCAGCCGTTGCAACACTTTGTCTCCTTGATACTTGGAAACTTTCAGGAACTGGAATATTAAACTCTGGTAATCCCTTCTTCATTCTTCTTTCTGCCATTGCTGATCTCTTCTTATTTCGAGCTACAATCAATCAATAATTCAATCAATCAATATATGAACATCACTTACAGTATGTCTTTTGATTGATATCAGTGTGTCCTGTCTGGAATCCTGCATTACGAAGAATTCCCAATAGTTCATAACGGAATGCACTGATATCCTGAAGACATCGATCTAGTAAATCGATAAAATAGATATTATTGATTACTTGTTTGATCTCATTAACATCATCTTCATTTACTCCTACACTTTGTTGTTTTGATCTCTGTGTCTGAGCGATATACCTCTTGGTCAAGTTTCTCGTCACGAACTGGAAAAGATTACGGTAGATATTGATTATTGATTGGTTGGACGAATTATAGGAGGGAACAATCAAATGAACAACAACTACAATAACATGCAGTTCAATCAGAGGAAGAATAAGAAGACAAAAGGTAAATGAATCAATCGATAATTGGATATATCGATTGAATAGATAGAAAGGATGCATTGATTCTACAATAGAAATACCATGAATAGTTCCTCTTTCTCTGTTAATTTCGTTATAGTTCTCTGAAAGATAAAAGAATAAGTACAATATATTCATACTCACCCTATAATTATTCTCTCGTTCGTTCACAACTTTAAGAATCTTTTGTGTCTGAAATAATTAATAAATGGAATAAACGAGGAGGGAATAAATATAATGAATATATTGATTACCCTGATACTCTTCTGTTTTCCTGCTTGGATTGTTTTAGAACAACGACAGAATCGATCACAAATCCATTTTATGACGTAATAGAAACTTTTAGGAGAAGGAATCATATTGAATGGAGGTGGAAGAGTTGCTGAATATATACAATTATATCATATGATTTTTCGTCGAAAATACTTTGGATTGCGTCCGGAAGATATTTTTTTCAGAAGAAAAATTTTCAGAAATCTTTTTTTAGAAATTTTTTTTCAGAAAGACCTTTTAAAGACCTTTCGCATCCACATTTAAAAAAAATCTCTGTTTTTTTTAAACCTCCGTTTTTCACAAGAAAGTTTGTCGTAAACCTCTGTTTGCTTCAGAACATGTTTTTTCGGTCGGAAAGATCTTTTTCTTCAAAAACTCCTTTTATATTTTCTCAGAAAGAATGATTTTTCGTCAAGAAATTATTTTGCTTTCAGTTTAAAAAATTTTTCAAAGATTTCAAGCGATAACTATTTTTTTTTCGAAATGTGAATTGCGTCCCGGAAGATACTTTTTCAGAGGCATAATTTTCAGAAATCTGTTTTTTTCAGAAAGAAATTTTCTCAGAACCCTTTTTTTCAGAAATAAATTATATTTTTCTATGCTTCATAAAATATTTTTCAGAAAGATTTTCTGCTGTTTAAAATAATTTTGAAATAGAACAGAAAATCGAGAGATTTTTCATGACAAAAAATTAGACGGACCAGTATCATCAAAATATTCCATCCATAATTTACTCCTTGCAAACTTCCATTCAACATCAGCTTGATTCTGAAATAATCAATATATTGATCAATGAAATATTAGATTTTTTTAAAGATTATCGATTAGTATTGTTAAGTGTGCATTGTTATAATGAAAGAATAGTTATACTCACACAGATATAAGAATATGAATTGCTCATCATCGCAATAAGCATATTAAGCAGAACAATGATAGAACAACAACAATAACTCCCGAAGATTGTTTTTCCAGTCCATTCAGATACATAATGACTATTAACCAATTCGAAATGATTCAACTCAATCAATCCAAACATTGACCAGAAGAGTGTCTCCACTGTGTTATAAATACTAAAGAATAAAGATTAGAGATAGAGTTAGACAATATTGATTATTCATTTGATGAGTACCATAAACCATTAGTATTTCATTCTATTCTTAGTGTGCAAGTGAAGCAAAAGATGAGAGTTAAGGCCAATCAGAAAGGAAGGAATGAATGAATGAATGAAAGATCAAAGATCAAAGATCAAGAATATTCATCTACGGACCCATATTCTCATATATGAATTAGCCATCATAGCTATGAGTGTATTGAGTAGTACTATGATTGAGATAGTACAATAGGACCCTGAAGAGACAAAAGATCAAAGATCAAGATAGACAGAGATATAGAGATAGAGACAGACCAAATATGGTACGTGAAGTCCATAGTGTCATTACATGATCTTCTTTTATATCAAATGTATCTAATTCAACTATTCCAAATGTTGACCAGAAGAGTGTCTCCACTGTTTTATACAGACTAACAAGATCAAAGATCAAAGATCAGAGATCAAAGATCAACGAACCTTGCACATGCGGTGAACTTATCATCACATGATCTTTCCTTATCTCTAACAATAGGACTCAATTCACCTCTAATATAATTAACTTTTTTGAGTTCCATTCTGAATTCTTGACATTCCTATAAAGAATGAATGATTATGTCATCATTTATCAATAGAGTATTACTTTGATTCTAATGGCTGAATAATACCACATTAGTTGATTTAATCCACATGCGAATGAGAAGAGAACCAAACAATAAACAAGGAAGAATTTAAGAATATCGATTACCATTCGACCTGTTCAATCAATAAATCAATATATTGATTAGATAGATTGATACCTAATGATATCTTTAATGGTCCAAGATGAGGATTGATAGTGAAGATATGAACTAATTTGAGTGATGAGAATATATTAGCAGTGGCGAATAAACATTCAGAGATAAGTGTTGGATCCCATGGTTCCCATCTAATATGATAATTATTTTAGAATAGTATAATTCTTACTTTTCTATTTTAAGAACTTTTTTTCTGATAGGCCCTAGTATCAGTATTTGAGTATTACAAAATTTTTGATCGAAAAAATGTAGAAAAATTTTCAGAAATTGTTTTTCAGAGCCTAATTTAGATAAATAAACATGACATACTCATTCCTATGTGGTACATACATAGGAGCATCTCCATAGTCTTTTATCCATTGAGCTTTTTCTGCTTGCACCTATACAATAAGATAATAGAATATCATTGAATAGAATGAAACTAACTTGGAAATATGCAACAGTTCTCAGTGCAAATGTACTCAGATATAAACTATTTGTGATGAAATCGAGAATATTCCATAGATTATGACAATAATCAATAACTCCTTCATCCCATAATTGTTTGATTTCAACCCATATTAGACCTGAATATTGATTGATATTAATCGATATTGAGTAGATCAAAACTAACCAAAAACCCATGATAATATAGCCCATTCAATGATATTAGGAAAAGGTCCTCGTTTATCTTTTCTTTCTGCTTCTTCATCATTGTTACTTGAAGAATCATTAGACTTTCCAAATATTGAATCCATTTCATCTAATCTTTGTGATGCAAGAATAAGAAGAACTTAATGAGATTATTGATTGATTCAATGAAATATCGATTGATTTACATAGAAAGAAGCAGTAACTTCCAGAGTGTGAAAGGAATTTCACGAATGGTTTACGAATGAATGAAGATAATCGAGATTTGGGAAAGAGTAAATAGATGATTGACCATAATGGAAAAGCCATTGCAACAGACACTATAACAATTAACTGCAAATATTATTATTATTTTGTTATTAAGATCATGTATATGAGGCCGTTTGCGTAAGAGTCGACTAAAACATGTGAAATCTGGTACAGTGAAAAAATTAAATTTTGGGGATCGGGGTTCTCAAGGGTGCTGATGACGATGGCCATGTTCATTTTTCACCTAAAGCCACCGTTGAGGCCAGATGACGTCGCGTTGAAATCGCGTTTTCAGTCATTTCTCCTCAACCGGTGGTACTAAAAGTTGCAGACTATGCACCCAGGGGCAGAATTTGATGACGATCACGCCTGTCCAATTCATTTTTCATGAAAAAGTTTCCGAAATATTCAAAATTCGAATTACTCTCAATGACCATAGTGTGTGAGTGAGATATATAGATCGGACCGTAATGGCTTCAGGATCCCATAGAAAAAATTTCAGCCAATTTGCGGAAGATGTTTTCGAGAAAATCAACTTTTAGTGTAATCATTTTGTCATTGAAGTGGAGGCAAGAGGCGAGATAGTGTGGTGGTGAGAGAGAGTAGAGAGGCAGGTGAGGCGACCAGATTAGGAAGGAAGGGAAGTGGTCGGGATTGTGTCTCTCTACTCTCTCTCACCACCACACTATCTCGCCTCTTGCCTCCACTTCAATGACAAAATGATTACACTAAAAGTTGATTTTCTCGAAAACATCTTCCGCAAATTGGCTGAATTTTTTTCTATGAGATCCTGAAGTCATTACGGTCCGATCCATGTATCTCACTCACACACTATGGCCATTGAGAGTAATTCGGATTTTGAAAATTTCGGAAACTTTTTCATGAAAAATTAATTAGATAGGCGTGATCGTCATCAAATTCTGCCCCTGGGTGCATAGTCTGCAAAATTTAGTACCACCGATTGAGGAGAAATGACTGAAAACGCGATTTCAACGCGACGTCATCTGGCCTCAACGGTGGCTTTAGGTGAAAAATGAACATGACCATCGTCATCAGCAACCTTGAGAACCCGGATCCCAAAAATATAATTTTTTCACTGTGCCGGCACTTAGTCGGTTCTTACGCAAGCGGCCTCATATTGTACCTTGATAACAATATTTTTATTCCTAATAGGTAATCCTTCATACCAAATTCCAGCTAGAAGTTGTTGACAATTTGGATGAGCTACGAACTGTAAAAGAAAATATAATACAATATTTATTTATTATTAATATTTCATTTCTTTGTTCTTTGCTGTAGAATTGCTAAATAAGGAACGAATAACGAAATTGAAGGAATTTCTGGCGGCTTAAAGTTTTAAAAAAAGCAATAAAAATATAGATGGCAACAAGTTCAGCCTATCGTTTTATGGTTTTCTTTTCTTAGACATATCTGAAAGAACTGCAATCATTTCTTATACAAATTGTAACCTTCTTTTGTCTCATCTTCACAGCCAATTTCAATCGTGCCAATGTTTCACATAAATGATGACTTTTTGTTGTTACCTCAAATAAATTCATTCAATCAATCGATATAAGTTACAGTAACCTCCTCCCATGTTTTTGTATTATAATTGAGAATAATCTCCAATTCTTTGGATCCTCTAACTTGATCTAGCATATTCACTGAGAATTTATGACACTTTTGACTCAATTCCTTAATCAATCAATCAATAAATCAATTTATAATATCTAACCTGATATTCTTGTCTGAATTCATTTTCAATATATGAAAGTCGTCGAAGTTCCCAAGAGAGTTCAAATGCATACAATATAGGATCCTTCAAAAGTAAATCATAACTATGGTTCGATAACCATTATATTCATAACCATTATATTTGATGGAATAAATAAATTTAAAAAATAGCTACATTTTAAATAAATAAACATTTTGAAACATATTTGAATTATCGCTAAAGCCTTTTTTTTACACTATCAATCGAAAAAATTTCACAGTTTTCAGAGATTCGAAAAAGTATTGAAAATAAAGACATATTTATAATTAGTGTTTTAATACAAACCGAAGCATGAAGACAAATATGAGATGGACTTGTCAATGCTTTATATGCATTCAATCGAGCACAACTCAAACGGAGAGAATCATCCTCACGAGCCTTTATTTAATCAATATTCTCAATCAATCAATCAATATAATAATAAAAGCCTACAATTACACAATCTTCACAATCACAATTGATATCATGTGGACGAGGAATTGTTGCCTTTCTGAATCAATCAATTAATCTTTGATCTTTGATCTTTGATCTTTTACTTACTTATCATAGAGTAGTTTATAACACTCAAAGTTATCTTTATGAGCAGCAAGAATGATTGGAGTTATATCAGGAGTGAAAGCTGAATGTTCATTGATTTCAACTCCTTGAGTCTATAAAAGATCAAAGATCAATTCTAAGTGAAGGGAGTAAAGGGGGGATTACCTCTGGATTGAATTTCTCAATCTTCTCAAGATGTTCTATTATAATCTCAACAGCTTCAACATTCTCTTCTTCTATTGCATACAATACTGCATCTCCTGTCTATTAAAATGGAATGATTAGAAGAAAGAGAATCTAGTCCACCCTTCTTCATATGAACCATTGAATAAGACTATCTATTTGATATATCTAATAATAGTATTGACTTACCTCTATGTTCTCTTCCAATAATAATTCGATCATTTCTATGTTCTCATTCTCTACTGCAATAAGGAGAGCCGATCTGTAATTCCACGAATGAATATAACATATCCCTCTACCTCTCCTTCTCCCTCTCCCTCTCCCTCTACCTCTCCCTCTCCCTCTCCCTCTCCCTCTCCCTCTCCCTCTCCCTCTCCCTCTCCCTCTACCTCTTGCATTAACTCTCCCTCTCCCTCTCCCTCTCCCTCTCCCTCTCCCTCTCCCTCTCCCTCTCCCTCTCCCTCTCCCTCTCCCTCTCCCTGTCCCTCTCCCTCTCCCTCTCCTTCTCCCTCTCCCTCTCCCTCTCCCTCTCCCTCTCCCTCTCCCTCTCCCTCTCCCTCTCCCTCTCCCTCTCCCTCTCCCTCTCCCTCTCCCTCTCCCTCTCCCTCTCCCTCTCCCTCTCCCTCTCCCTCTCCCTCTCCCTCTACCTCTTGCATTAACTCTCCCTCTCCCTTCTATTCATCTCAACTTACCTTCCTAATGGATCGACACAATTGATATCTAATCCATCTTCTTTTGCTCTTTCTAACAACTTTCTAACACTTCCAATATCTCCTCTTTCACATGAGAGAAGGAATTGTTTCTCACGAAGTACACGATCACCTACAAAAGATCAAAGATCAAAGATCAAAGAATATTAGTCTATATTTATCATATTTATATTATTCCATAAATATCTTCTTTTTCTTTTTCTTCTTTATCATTTCTTCACTATTCTTCCATCTAAACTCAATTGTAGAACGATTGATGTAATTGTCGAATTGACGACTAAGTCTCTCTCTTCTTCCCCCTCTTTCCCTTCAAATCGTTTTGAATGAAATGGAAGAGGAAATATGGACATATATAGAGAAGAAGAGGAGTGAAAGAGGGAAGAAGAAGAGGAAGGAAGAGGTAGAGGAGGAGGATGAGTAGAGGAAGAAGAGGAAGAAGAGGAAGAAGAGGATTGATAGAAGAGGATAAGTGAGAGAACTTGAGTACAAGAGGAGTGCACTTTTGCTCTCCATCCCCTAATACTTCGTAATCGAGTGATTTTCACGAAAAAATGAAACGGGGACTATAATAGAATTCTTTCTAATTTTGTTTTTCATTGTTTTGTTCTCTCGGTCAACTCCAAATCGAGTTGTAAATTCTAAAAATCCATGAAAATGACTATTGAAAGTATATTTAAAGAACTAAAGAGGAGGTCTTTTCTATTCTTCTTTTCTCCAATGGAAGTCATAATCTCTCTTGAAGAAGACTTAAGAATATGAAGAGTTGAGATGATGAATGAGGTGATGAATAGATATGACAAGTACAAGAACACAATTGATAAAGAGTAGATGGAATAGAATAGATAGAGATGAATCAGTGGTAGATTGGATATAATAATGAAATCATTCAGTATACAAGAACTGTATTTTAAAGGCAAACCAGAGCTAATTTTATACTCCGTTCTGCCCACACCCTCTCGTAGACAACGAAAGCGAGAGAGCATTGGTAGAGCGGAGAGTTTCAAATTAACTCCGTGTTCGCGTTTCAAAATCCTTTCATCTTCATTACAATTACATACAATATATGCATTTGCTATCTACAAAATGCCTACTTAAAGAACTAAATTCTTCTAAGTATGGGAAAATAATTTTCCAAAAGTTTTCACATATTCCAACGTATTCTTTTAAAATAGTAATCAAGGTTCAAACAATCTTATGTGGTGTTAAAATCTTGGAAAGGTAGATGGAAAAATGAAAGTTAGTGTTAATTTTGTTATTGTAAAAGTAGTTGGAAAAGTAGGAAAGCTTCGTAATTGACAAACTTTTTCAACAAAAATCACTTTACGCGAGTGTTGGATTATTACTTTTCCAATCACAAAATTAACACTACTTTTCACTTTTCCATCTACTTTTCCAACATTCTAACACCATATAAGTTTTCTTAAACAAAATTTTACAACTGAAATAAAATAGAAAAAGAAGACTAAACAAACCATCATTGGTAGATGATATGGATGCATCAATTGAATCAGTTCTTGAATTGATACTTTGAATAACATGAGATTCACTTCTCTTCGGTTCTTCAATCAATAATCAATCAATATATGGACATAATCGTAGTTCATATACCCCCTAAGGACTAAAAACTAAAGGGTTAAACTGATTGTTTCATAGTAGATAGGGAGTATATGAGGAGAATTATCTTACGAGATGAAACATAAGAAACAGGAAGAGGAGTATTATTATGAAGAAGAAATTGTTGAGATTCTTTTGATTCATATAATGATCCATCCATTATTATTATATCATACTATAATTATTCCTTTATATAAATTATTTAAGGAAATACCGCTTTTCTACTCACGAGAAATTACTGTAAAACACATTAAAAGGTATGTGAAATAGCACGAATAAAAGTAGAATCAATATAAAATGAGATGAAAGTTAAGAATGAAATAGTTAATTGTAATGAGAATAAAGTACCTTTAATGAATTAATGAAATCTAAATTAATTCCCCCTTCTTCTTTTGTCCTTTCATCTATTCATGTATACTCTATACCTCTTCCATCTTAGATCCCTTCCTCTCCCTCTCCCTCTGACTCTCCCTCTCCATCTCCCTCTCTACCCCTCCTCTCTCCCTCTCCCTCCTCCCTCCTCCTCTTCTAACATCTTCATCATCAAATTGACACAGTCTTCTTCTCATCTGGGAACAACGGGGGACTAAATTGAGTCTCCCACGGACAATTTAGTGTGGAGATGTAAGGATGAAGCATGAAGAGTCTACCTCCCCCCTATCCCTCCCTCTACCTCTCCTCTCTCTCCCTCTCCCTCTCTAACACTATCACCTCTAGATCATTAAGTGATAGGTTAGATGATCTACACGACAAATGACATTTGGAAGGAGAGGAAGGGAAGACTTCGAAGGAGGAATCCCTCCATTGTGTTTACTGTACAAAGGGAAACGATGTAAACTAGAGACGAATATGAGATGTCAAGAAGACGAAGTAGATTGAAGAAGGAAGAGAAGGGTGGGAATATGGAGAGGGAGAGGAGGAAGAGGGAGAGGGGGAGGAGGGAGAGGGAGAGGAGGAAGAGGGAGAGGGGGGGGGAGAGGGAGAGGAGGAAGAGGGAGAGGGGGAGGAGGGAGAGGGAGAGGAGGAAGAGGGAGAGAAGGAGGGAGAGAGGATCTGGTGAAGTAGAATGAATCGTATAAGGAGTACTCATGGATGATATGATATAGAATAGTATGTATATGAATAAGAAGAATAAGAACATCTGGAGATGTGACTACGAGATGTGAGAAGAAGAAGAAGGAACATAGAGGGAGAAGGGGGAGGAGAGAGGATGGAGAAAGGAAGAGGGAGGGGAGAGAGGGTGGAGGAAGAGGGAGGGGAGAGAGGATGGAGGAAGAGGGAGGAGAGGGAGAGGGAGAAATCAAATACATATCTTAGCATCTCGTTGGTATTATTATGTGAATGTTTGATACTCATATAAATCCAATTATTTACTCATAATTAAATGGAAGAAAAACAAAATAAAAAAAATGGAATAGATAAAAGATATGAAGAAGACTCGTAGATGAATGAAGATGAAGATGGAGAATACTCTTAACGATGACGATATCTGAATGAGTATGAGATGAGAATGGAATGACAAAGGGAGAGGAAGAGGGAGAGGGAGAGGGAGGGGAATATATACTCATGTTAATTAAACAATGCATACTTAGATGGAATATCACTAGATCTCGATCTCGATCTTCTTCTTCTTCTTCGTCTTCTTTCTTCACTACTTGAACGTGAACGAGATGAACTATAATGATAGAGATCAAAGATCAAAGATCAATTGAATAGTCTAACCTTCTTCTTTTTCTCTTTTTCTTTCTACTCTTTCTATCCTTATCCTTATCTTCTCTTCTTCTCCTTCTTTCATCATCTTCTTCTTCTCTTCTTTTCTTCTCCTTTATCTCTTCATTCTTCTTCTCAACCTTAACACGCACATATGTATTCTCTTCCCCTTAATATCATCCATCCATTCATTCATTCATTCATTCATCTATTCCATACCTCTATATCTATCTACATCATACATCATCTACTCCATTATTATACATCATCATCTGTCTACTGGAGATCATATACAACCACTACAGTATCAATCAATAAATCAATAAACCTCACCGCTAATGATCCAGGAACAGTTTCCTTCAATAATTTATCCATTTTAGATTTGATAAGAGTATCAATGAAATCAGTAGATATATCCTTCTTCTTTTCTTTCTTATCATCTCTTCTTCTATCTCTATCTTTATCTCCTTTCTTCTCTTCATTCTTATCATCATCTTCAATCTCTCCATCTTCAATACTTCTAATCTCTTCACATTTCTCTCCTCCTCCTCCTTCCTCTTCTTCTTTCTTCTTTCTCTTATCATTTAATATCTTCTCCATGAATAATCGAGCCTGCAATTCATTCATTCATCCATTCTATTCGAACACCCATATTTTGAATATTTATTATATTTATGACTTTTTAGAACAATAAATGAATATATTGATACCTTCAATTGTCTTTCAGTCATTATATCACAAGTAGCAAGACTAGTAGATGGATTAGTTGAACTTCCAATCTGAGATCCTCCCACTGACTGAAATTTCATTCCTTTCATTTCATATATACTTATAAATATTTACCAATAACACACTAGACAAAGAGAGATGGATAGACTAATACTATATGAACAATGTACCACTTTCATCATTCCAAACTATTCATCGGGTCAATATGAACACAACCCCTCGTTGTACCCAGAAGCTGGCCCCGCGTGTCCATCTACCGGGCACACTGCGGGGTCAGCTGCAGGATGAGACATTTCATGACTATCCACTATATAATACTACTAACCATATGAAGTGAAGATATAGATGGAGGAACGGGACATGGTTGTAGATTCAATGATGATAGAGTAGATGATGACGATGAATGATGAGGAGGAGGTGGTGGAGGAATACTGTAATTTTAGATTATCCATCTATATCTCTATCTCTTCATTTGTTCAATCTATCGATTAGACTAGTCATGTTCTATAATTTGATACTACTTAGACAGAAGAAACAATAGAATGGAAGAAGTAGGTACGTGTCTCCCTTCTTCCGATAGAATTACCTGTCCCCTTCTCAATTACAAATGAAAGAGTATGGATGGGAAGGGAAGAACTTAGTTAGTTCTTCTATTCAATGACTCAATACATTGAATAGACAGACACAGAGGGACGATCAAATTGAATAAGATGAAGGAATGAAAGAGGAAAGAGTGGGAGGTAAATGGAATGAATGAATGAAAGTAAAATGAAAGCCCTCATCTCTCATAATCACAATCATATTACAATCTTTATCAACGACTCAACCATCACAAGGATAGTCTACCTCATCGTTTTCCGATTGTAGTTTATATAGGTCTATCATTTACAAGTTTAAATCATCGGGCGGGAATCGAACTCGCGAGGGTCGGATAGAGAGACAAACGCCTTACCGACTGAGCTATGGGTCACATGGCAGAGAGACACTTACGGAGGTAAAGGAGCAGGAGAAATAGGGTGAGTAGAGATCATAGATGGACGTTCAGGTACTGTAGATAGCATTAATGGAGATGAAGCAGAACGAGTCAACTGAAACAGAAAGAAGTGAAATGATAAATATTCTAGAGATTAATATCGACGATATCTTACAAATATATATGATGTTAAACAGTAAATTCAAGGGAAGAATTTCTATATTAGATCCAGACTAATTAAGATTAATCAAGAAATAGATATATGAATACATACATGATGGTCAAAGGATGCTAATCCAATTGTAGAAGGATCAAGTACTGTAGGAGATGATGCAATCGATACTTGAGGAGCATCCTGAATATATCAAATCATGATAGATTTAATCAATCGATATCTAGATATAAAGATACAGTATACCAACCATAAAAGCACTTCTTCGTTGTTTTCTATTCAATGGAGGTGGAGGTGCTTGTGCTGCCTCTCTCATTGCTGCTTCATCCACTGCATTCTTCTCCTTCTATAATCAATCAATCAACTATAGATCAAAGATCAAAGATCATTCTTACAATATGATCTTGATTCCTTTCCCATTGTGCTCTTCTAACAGCAGATAGATAGTATAGATGATGAGGGTTTGAGGGAGTAAGGAAATGGAGTTGAAGTTCAACACGACCTGAATATGAATGAGATGAAGTATGAAATGGAGTAATACATAAACTGAATGATAATTCTATTAATAATATGTAATTGAAGATTAAATATTGATTGAATGATCAAACCTTTCAATGCAAACTCAGCTTCAGCTCCATTTTCAGCAACATAACGAGCGTAACTAGATAGTACCTGTAAAGTATTTGATGAACTGTTACAAAATGGAGTAGGTAATATCTCTAAATGAGTTTATCTCTTTATATAACTTCCAATTAACACTTACTGATCATTCATGAAAGTAGTTTATACCTTTTCTAGATCAGGTGGAGGAGGAATATACGGTAGACTAGCAAATGGTATAGGAGGAGGCATACTGTAGAATGATTCAAACCTTAAATGAGTCTATAAAATAAGTATCGTTAAAGATACTATACCATTGTGAGAAGTCCAACCATTCTTTCTTTGTTTCTTCTGATACTTCATCTTCATTAGCTGGTACATCTACTACTACTACTGAATATTCAATTATTGATTGATTGATCACATTCAATACCGTAATCATACCGGTCTCTTTCTCCTTTTTATCTTTGATCTGAGCCAGATTTTTGGAAAGAGTTGAATAGGAATCATTTGCCTGAATAGAATAAGTAATGATTACCGTAATCATATATGAGAGATAATGAATGAATATATACAAACCGTTTCAATACTATAATCTTTCCTTATGATTGTAGGTGGAGGAGTCAATGGTCTTCGTTGTGGACCAGAAAATGATTTATGTCCTTTATCTACTGGATCTGGTGATCCACCTATAATCAATATATGATAGAATAGTAGAGGCTCATTCTACAGTATGTAATATATAATGAATGAATGGTTAAAGTATAGATAACCTCGTCTACTTCCAGCTAATAATGAAGGATGTAGTTCACAATCAGAATCTGAATCCGAATCAAATTCATGTTCTGCAATGAAAACAACTTCATTATAAAGAATACAAATAATAATATAAATATATATTATATTTGATAGACTAACGTGCAATTAATGCATCAAGTGCGCCTGGTTTCTTCCCCATTCCATTCCTTCCTCCTGTTCCTCCTCCCATTCCATTCTCTTTTCCCTTTAAAGATCAAAGATCAATTATAAGTACTATGAAGACTGTACTTACAGTAGGAATAGATTTATCTTGAATATCTTCATTCTTCTTCTTCTTTTCAATGGATGGAGTATACTTTCCTTCTCTGATCAACTTCATTATATACTTATAGTATGGATTGAGAACATTATCGAAATGAAGGAAGCCAAACTAAAACGAATCAATAATAAAATCAATCAATCAATTCTAAAATATACCTGTTCAGTATTATTTCTTTGTTTAGCTTTAATAACAATTTCCATTTGTGGTCCTTGTTTCACAACAAACAAAGCAGTCTTTTCAATAACATGATTGATCTTCTGATTATCAGGCTTCAATGTATATCATAACTATCATTCTCATCTATTCATATAACTAACCGTTTGTAATCCCATAGGTAATTTGATACCAGAAGGAGGAATAAATGGTTCATCTTCAGAATCACTTCCATCATCTACTATAGATGGACTCATTGATGATGATCCTTCTGTTGATTCATATGAAAATGCAAATTCTGCCTTCTTTGGACGAATTTCTTCCTCGTGAACACCTTAATTACAACAATTATCAAGGTATTTAGCAAATCAAGGACTATGGAAAAAAATCAAATAAAAAAGGATAAATTATGTTTCGGACAATATTTTAATTTTGTAGCTCTAACGAATTACCGAAACATTTAACAAACAGATGAATAATAAAATAAATATACGTTTAAGTGCAGCAAGTTCAGCATCATGTAAATCCTTCCAACGTTCATCTTCACATCCTCTTTCTATTTTCTCTTCTTCTTTAGTAAGAACTCCTTTGATTTCTGATGGAATAATCGATAGAAGAAGACGACAATCGAATCTGAAATAAGAAACAAATAGATATTGAATAAACTTCATTCAAATGCAAATGACATCCAGCACAGTTTTCAATGAATCATCCGGATTAGACCCGGTTGACTTACGATTAGAAGAACCGAATCGGATAGATGATCATGATCACATCGACAACTGCAAGTAATATTATTATTATATTAGAATTAAACAAATATTTAAAATGAATTGAGAAAGTGATACAGCGTTTTGTGATACAGGGAAAGTCACAGTAAGAAATCTGTAATGCAATAGTATTAAACAGTTTGGGAACTAATTCATAGTTGAACGAATGAATAAACGAATAACCAACCTGGTATTCGATGTAGATGTTGATGGATGAATGAATGAATACGATCTGTAAGTCTCCCCATTCCCTATCCACAGAGATATGAATGATGATCATCTCCATTACTTTACCTGTCGATCATGACGGAGTCATCTAATGTCCACGGTTGAAGATGATTCTCTCCTCCCATCAGCTCAGATTTCGTATCGTTTGCGTAGATACGTGAAGAGTATCCAAATACGAGTAATTCAGCCTGCAAAAAATCACAAACTTGTTACTATTGTGCTGATCAGCTTCGAACAAATCGAAAGTTCGTGTTAAACGATACTTACTTCATCGGACTCTCCATTACGCCGATTTTTATGGCGTGACGAGAAGTTCATCGTACGGAATTATGTTAAATGTTCCAGCTTTTCGAATGCAACTGGTGCTGCGCAAATACGCACATGACACTTTTTATGCGTCAAGCGTTTGTTGGTTGCGCGTTTCATTCTGGATTACAGTATCCCGAGAAATTGTTTTTCTTATTTTAGATTAAATATTTAGTTTCCGAAAAAAGTTATAGAACTGCTAAATAATACTTTCTTGAATAATACTATAAGTGATGAATAGGTTACGATGACGGGGGAGAGGATGGAATAGTAAAATGTTTGAGACACTAATGTTGTCGGTCTCAGTTTGAACATTTGTAAGTACTGAAATGGATGAAGTTCGTTAATAGTCTATAAGATAGTATAGGGAGGAGTGTGAACGTTGAATGAGAGTATCTTCTTCTTCTTCTTCGATTCAATAACCGTTCGTCTTTCTTATACAGTTCATTAGAGTTCATCACTTCATTCTAACTTTGTTGTTCTCCTCAATTCCATTATGATCATATCCAATAGTTATAGGATAGATATTATAGGTAGATGGTAAGAGGAAGTGTTATATATAACCAGAAGGAGAGTGTCTCTATCTCTATCTCTATAAAAGAATTATACCGCAAAGTGAGCAGACGTATCCTCTCCCTTTATAGTCTACCTTTCATTACATAATGAACGCTTCTTCTTCTTTAGCTGTAAAACCATAATCTATCCTTCCTTTCTATCATCAATATAGATAAGTTGATATCATATCATACTCTCATATTCACATAGATAGATATAGGTTCTCACTCTATTATAAGTCATTCTTTCCCATCTCAACACCTTAATTGTATTCCCTGTGGATAAGGAATCGAGTCAACTTTCCTCTATCACACTCTTTCATCCTCTCCTCTATCCCATCCCATACTTCATTCTCATCATTTTATCCTCATTCACTACTATCTACTATTTTGTAATCAATTACCTTCCCAGAAGGACCATGACTCCTCCCCTCCTTCTCCCCTCCTCCCCTCCTTCTCAACTTCTCCTCTACCATCATCCGCTCCTCCTTTCCTCCTCTTCCTCCACTCCCACCCACTCTCACTCTACCTCTAAATCAACAGTTATCTCTGAGTCTTCTATCTATCAGTAGTATATCTCATATTGTTTCCCATATATTCTATATTTACAATGTGATAGTAAGTGAGTGAGGTTGCTCCTCCCTTCTCTATCTCCTTATATCAATATTCTTCATCGCTACTATTATCTGTATTCTGTGGGAGGAGTCTCTTCATTCATTCATAATATTCATTCTCTTCTATTCACTTCATCCTTCAGATGGCTCATTTTGATTCGATTCGTGTCAAACTTACAAATGATTCCTTATGGAAACAATTTCATTCGAGAACAACAGAAATGGTTGTCACTAAAAATGGAAGGTAAGATATATCTATTCTATTCTCTTGTTAATTGACAAGATTGTCTTGTTATTAACGATATTCTCGTCATTTCTCTAATTATTTCTTTGCTATTCTGTCTCATTGTCAACGATGAAGAGATAATTCACTAAGATTTAAATTAACCTTAATATTTTTAATTTGTGCTTTATATGAGAAAGAAAACATTTTACTACTGATCCTTATTAACTTAATTATGATCTGAATGAATCTATTCATCTATTCCTATATTCAGAAAGCTCTTCCCAACTCTACAGTATACCATCGAAGGAATGGATCCCAATCAATACTATGCCCTATTCCTTCATATAGAAAGGACTGATACTCACAGGTATTCCATATCAATTCCTATTTCTACAGTAATGATATTCCTCATCATCTACAGTATACCTTTCTCACATATTCAAAATCTACTTGGTACCGTAAACTTTGCAAAAACATATGCAAAATAATGATATTTGACGATTCTTCGATTGTGAGCCTCTGCGATATACAATGTTTCCAAGTTAATTTAAAACTCTCTGGTCACATTCTCTCGTTTTTTGCCTGAGAGAGAGTATTGGCAATGAGGAGAGTAAATTTAGCTAGGGTGTACTTTTTAATCAAATTTACATCCATAATCTGCATTTAATAAATCTTATCTCCGTTACTATTTTTTACCATTCTTCATATCTGACAGTATATATTTCATTTGTTCGTACTTATCTACAGTACTCTTCATTCAGATACAAATACGTTTCGGGTGAATGGATCAAATGTGGCAAGGCAGACAACACAGAATCAATCAAGAAAGTTGGTCATCAAGTAAGTTACAGTAACCCATCAATCAATATGTAATAATATTAATCAATAGGATGGAGTACTTCTTGGTCTTGAATGGATGAGATCTACCGTATGCTTCAAGAATGTCAAGATCACAAACAATTCATCAGATAGTACTTCTCCTTCAACTGTAAGCCATTCGAACTCAATTATATGCCGCCTTCTCTTCTTTTGTTCGATACAGATGTGCTGAGATGTATATTCTAGATATCAGACTCTCTAACACTATCCCCCCTCTCCTCTCTCTCTCTCTCTCTCTCTCTCTCTCTCTCTCTCTCTCCTCTCCCTCTACCTCTCCTTTTATATCTTCATTTCCTATCATTGACACGCGTTGCCATATACTCAAGGTTGATCATATCACCATCGCATCTCAATCGGAAGTCAATACAATATAAATAGTATGAATTGATTGATATATTCTTTCCATTATAGATTTGTCTAACTTCAATGTGTAAATATCATCCAGTTCTATCTATATACAAAATGCAATCTCCTATTCATTCAGCTATTGATTCAGAAGCAAAGGTACCGTATTCTTTATTATACCATCCATAGACTTCCGGTTAGAACAATTCAAGAGAACATAATATTAGCGAGAGTTACTATATTGAATAGTTACAGTATCCTAAGTTACAGAATATCGATCTTTTCAGCAATTTGTTCTCCCAATGACAGAATTCATCGCAGTTACTGCATATCAGAATGGATCAGTCACTAAATTAAAGGTAACTTTTACAATCATTAATCAATCAATACTTACAGTAATCTTACATATTCAGGTCGATAATAATCCATTCGCTAAAGGATTCCGTACGGGAGGTACTGTAGATAGGAAAAGAAGTTCATCATCACCATTATCATCAGATTCATCACCTAAAAGAACTCCTTCATCAGATCCTATTATACCTTCATCTTCCCATATTCTTACTCCCACATCTACAGTAATCCCTTATACCGTAACCCCTCCAACATCTACACCATCCATCATTTTCCCTGATATTAAATGTGCCCCATTCCAACTACCGTATCCTTTACCACTTCCTCTATATTCTAGTTTATTCACTCCATCATCATTGAATACATTCAATCCATTTCTATTCAATCTATCATTATCATCTCCATATTCATTACATTCTTCTTCTTCATCCAAATATTCATCATAGATAGATATCTTATTAATATATGTAATCAATATAATAGTCTTTCATCTAAGATCTCTTTCGGTTCATTTTCTTTATTTAGAATACTCTCAGGACTTCATCTTTCTATTCCAATTATTGCCAAAGTGAATATGCATAAAACGTGTATCTCTATATTTCTCCCCCTTTCTATCTCTCCCTCTCCCTCTCCCTCTCCCTCTCCCTCTCTCTCCATATCACTCTCCCTCTCCCTCTCCCTCTCCCTCTCTCTCCATATCACTCTCCCTCTCCCTCTCCCTCTCCCTCTCTCTCTATATCACTCTCCCTCTCCCTCTCCCTCTCCCTCTCTCTCCATATCACTCTCCCTCTCCCTCTCCCTCTCCCTCTCTCTCCATATCACTCTCCCTCTCCCTCTCCCTCTCCCTCTCTCTCTATATCACTCTCCCTCTCCCTCTCCCTCTCCCTCTCTCTCCATATCACTCTCCCTCTCCCTCTCCCTCTCCCTCTCTCTCCATATCACTCTCCCTCTCCCTCTTCCTCTTCCTCTACCTTTAGGGTTCCTTCAATATGTCTTTTCTGAATAGATTCGCTAAGACAATAAAGTCATTCATAATATCATATTCTCTTGTTTATTGGATCGGAACTTCATTATCGATATGATAAAGAATGAAGATATGAGTGAATGAGAAGATCTATCTACAATATTTATGAATATATTAGAAATGTTCTCGATTAAAGAAGAGAATATGTCTATAGAGTACTAAATGGTTATTCTCATAGATAGATATTGAGATAAGATGAAATCCTTTTGTATTTCTATCAACTAATTATTTGATCTAATTAGTATTACCACATTATCTAATATTTAGTTGATCACTTCTTCACTCAGATCTATTGGAATTGAGTGAAAAGAAACTAAATCATCCGTAATCAATCGATAATGATCTTATTATTTTACATATAATGATAATGCGATTGTTTATCTGAAGCAATTGAATATGATATTACAGATTAATATTCTTCCCACACTTATGTATTAGAGTAGAAGAAGAATGAGATTGTTATCTTATGAGAATGAGAAGAAGAAGCTATATCACTACAGTAATCTAAGACATTATCTACACCCTCTTCCTCTTCCACTGCCACCTTCCGTCTCTCCCTCTCCATCTCCTTTCCTCCCTCTCCCTCTCCTTTCTGTCCTCCCTCTCCCTCTCCTTCCGTCCCTCTCCCTCTCCTTTCTGTCCTCCCTCTCCCTCTCCTTCCTACTGTCGTCAATCCATCATATTGAGCAAGTGTCTCCATTGACTTCATCCTTGTTCTTTATCTAATATAAAGACTGTATCCGATATGGATATTACGTCACTGAATATTAGAAAGAAGATAAAAGGAAACGTTTGCCTATCTCTCAATTCAATATCAAGGCCATATATCATCTATTGTCATGTTTAGACAATGATTAAATGGATCAAAACACTCAGTCCGCTTTAAACATATCATATCTTATTGAATATCAAATCAATTTCAAACAATAAATATTTAAACTAAATGAATATGGAAATGCAAAAGAAACAGAGAATTGAAGGGATCATTTAATTTAAAAAAGAACGTTTCATTTTTGTAAAGGCTAGACCCATGCTGCATTATAACAATACATCTCAATCATTAAAAAATAAATAAAGGCTAACAGAGGAAACATGTAAAACATCGGATTCTATCACTTTCTCTTTGACAAGATTTCCTATTCAAGACAATCGCATTGTAGACCTTGATAAACTTGCAGTCAATTCATACCAAATCAGTAGTTAAAGTGATTTATGATTGGTTTCTGTTAGAACCGGGCAATACCGGCACATGTCATTCACCAATCTTTCAATGGTTCGTGATCCGAAAACTGTAATTTCTCTATGAGTAGAGATATAACAATTTGTCGCTGAAGAACTATACTATGATGAATAATAAGCAAAAAGTGTAAAAAATAATTTTGGTATTGTTTGTTTTAATTTTTTGTTCGGTGATAAATTTGTAAAAAAAACATGTTGGACCAAAACTAAAATTTTTTCGATCAAACTAATTCTTTTCCCAAGTACTGATACTAACGATGTGTGGCTCCGCTCCTTTCTATGCTACGCATATGAGGCCGTTTGTGTAAGAATCGACTAAGTACCGACACAATCAAAAAATTATATTTTGGGGTTCGGGGTATTCAAGGGTGCTGATGACGATGGTCATGTTCATTTTTCGCCTAAAGCCACAGTTGAGGACAGACGACGTCGAGTTGAAATCGCTTTTTCAGCTTTTTCTCCACAACCGAATTCAATTTGCTGACTTTGCCCCCCAGGGGCAGAATTTGATGGCAATCACGGTTTAATTCATTTTTCATGAAAGAGTTTCTGGAATACAGGGTGCGTGATAATTACTTGCACTCGATTTTATCAGATTGCACAATCACAGCCAATCGATATTTGGCAACACCAGTTACATCTTCATGATGGTTGACCTTTCGTATAAAAGTGTTCGAAGTTTCAATCCTATTAGTCTAGTTAGTCAATTATGGTAGAAACAAACCCGATGAGATGTACGATCCTGAAATACAATCGCGAAGGAATCCAACAATCCGAAATCTTCGTTCGACTCAATACTCCCAAGAGAATCGTCTACCACGCCATCCGACCCTACCACTAACTCGGCACGGAAGGTGACCGTACTGTGCCAGGAAGACCGGCGTCCGCAACTTCACGCCAGAATCGTGAGAGAATTCGCCAGACGATCTACCGTAACCCTAACCCCCGTAACCGCGGTGCATGGTCGGAATGGCTTGAAAGCTCGGTATGTCTGATTTCTTTATTCGTAAGATCGTCAAATGTGGCCTCATGCAGCATCTATATATGTACTGTAAACTGCTTGATTTGACTGATCCTCAGGTCAATCTACGAAGAATGCGATGCCCTCTCTTTCTTGACCGATGTCGCATTTACGAACATTTCGCCGCTTCCTTTACTGATGAAAAGTTCTTTAACCTCGATTTTGGGATCAGTTCCCTAAATAGCACAATTAACGCCCACAATGTCAAGGAATATACCAAACGGGGTGGCATCACCGGTCAACCTCGCACCCTGCCTATTAGATCGTGTATACGGGCCTCCTTTCCACTGTTGGGATCCCTCTCGTCTTTGTGACCTCAGAAATGAAGGTGAACAAGAACTACTAAATCAATCACATCCTGAAAGCCACACTCCTCCCCCGGACCAAGTCTCACTTCGGTCGGAGCTTTTGGACGCAGCAGCAGGGCGACGGAAACAACCAAAGCCACGACCATGTTATTTGGTGCGAACGTTCCCGACTACATCACTCCCAACGAATGACCCCCTCTCACCCGAATTTAATCCCCTGAACCTCAGTGCCGGGGGTTCTGGAGAGCAAGACCTCTACTACCAAGCACTAGACTCTGTGCAGCCTGAAGTCGGCTCTCCTCCGAACATGGGACAAATTCAACGACGACTACCTCCGTAAATTGCGCATTGCCATCGAGAAGTTCCTCCGGGCTAGCATTAGCGCGAAAAGGGGGTACATCGAAATCCATTAGCATATTTTTGTTACTAATGAATTGAATAAGTAATGGTATGAAACTGGTTGCTCAACTCGTATTCTAAGGGGAAATACAGATAAAAGTTCGAGTGCAAGTAATTATCACGCACCCTGTATATATACCGTAATCCGAGTATATATACCGATTATGACTCCGCCCATTTTATTTCGTGGGCATGGACACCTATTGCACACAAGAACACTCAATATTTATATTCTTTTCAAAACGGACGACCGCCAGAAGACTTGAGGTGAGTGAGGTCTGAGTGAGGGCTACGGGATGGATTCGCGGCGTTTCTGCAAATTACCGTCGAGAATCCTTTAATATGATATATTATGATACCATAAATTGAAAGATTATTAATCCATTGTCAATGATCCCATCTCATTCACACTTTGGTGGTGATCTTGATCACAACGGATTGTCCCTTCCATTTTAGAAGTACCGGTAAAACGAGATAAAGTGGGAAATCGACGTTTAAATGTGGTATTTTACGGTAAAAATAGGTAAACTGTTCTAGCGCATTTTCCCGGTTTGAATATACTCCAAACACGATGGATTGCTCAGTTAGGCCACGCAGTTTCGATATAATGAACAAAAAACCATGGAAAAAATGCACAGTGCTCATAAAACCAGCTTAGAAGATCGTTGTACGGTAACAATTCAAATTGATCGGCAGAAAGCGCGCGCTTTTTGAATGCTACCGTATAGCACGGCTCCACATCTCGATCTTCTAAGCTGGTTTTATGAGCACTGTGCATTTTTCCATGGTTTTTTGTTCATTATATCGAAGCTGCGTGGCCTAACTGAGCAATCCATCGTGTTTGGAGTATATTCAAACCGGGGAAAATGCGCTAGAACAGTTGACCTATTTTTACCGTAAAAAACCACATTTTAACGTCGATTTCCCACTTTATCTCGTTTTACCGGTATGTATATTCTCAATATATTCTCAATATACATATACTCAATATATACTGTTTCTCTGTTCAAAAGATAAAAGATGCGACTATCCACTTTCAACACGCTCTTAAGCCTTTTATCGTCCTTTCGCGACTTGTCAACACAAAAGAAGCATAAATATTTTTTTAATTAAAAAAATAATATAGACAAATTTTTCAATTTTTTTTTTAATTTCAGGGAACTACCAAAACTCCTGTGCGACGGTACTACAAGCTCTATTTAAAATAATATTCATTAATACAATATTGTATTACTTCAAGTGAATTCATTGATCAATATGTAATGAATGACTGTAAAATATTGATTTATAGACCAGGAGCCTTTCCTCCAGTTGACTTTCGTGCAGTCTGTTTTGTGTTTTATCTGTTTTGTATCTGAATGAGACTAAATATATTCTTAAACAATTGGGTTTGCTTGGTGCCATGTCAAATGAGTTTGCAATATGCTATAAGAACAAATGAGTGAAAATTGAACAAGTAATACAATATTAATCGTAATCTAAAAATCTAAAAATCAAAGATCAATGTTAAGGATAATGCCGCGTCATCCCACCCTAACATTTTTTTCTTATACGACTGAGTTATGTGATTGTTTCCTTTTTATTTAGCTTCCATCCCGATTATATGTATGTATTTGTTTGATTTCGTGGTTGATCAGTCATTCATCCATTCCTGATTCAATAAACATTGCACATTGAAATTGACTTTTTTTGGAACTTTTTTTTCTCACATCTTGTTCTGTAGGACATGTCTGTGCATTTTACGTTTTACCATTTTATGACTTTTTCGTAAAATAACGAAAAGCTAAAAATTTAACGAAATGAGAAAATGGCAAAAAAAAACTATTAAATAATTGGTGGAAATATTTTCAAGAATTGTCTTTAAATCAATCTTTGGGGATATACTGTATTTTATTTTATTTTTTAATTTTTAACTGTAACTTCTTGCTTGTTCCTTGAATCAGAGAGTTGTTAGATATACATATGTATGAATTTCAGATTTTTTATCATGAAATACATTTGGGAAATTTCTTATAATTTTGACACGAAAAAAAATTTCACGAATTTTACGAATTTTACCGTACATCAACTAGAAAATCATAACTGCGACCGATACTGATTCCATCAAATAGCACTATTTGGGCACACTTAAAATAATATCGCAAACTGATTATTGTGAAATTTAAATATTTTATTATTCTTATTTATTTATTTTAAATTATTTGCATGAATATTAGTATTATTCCTCCTGTGTTACAGACATGCCAGAGGATCATCTGCCATTAATAGTCAATGGCATAATAAACGCAGAGTTGATGAGCTATGCAAGTCTGTATCAAGATGAAGTCGTCAGTCATGTAAAGTCTGAATATAATCCTGACCTTTTCAAGTCATTTGTTGATGCATTGGGTAACGATAATATATCATTTCGATGCAATCGCTTGTTCTTTGTAGATATTAAAGTTGAAGTTGGAAAGGAGTATCTCGAATGGGTTATCTCTCGCATGTTCAAATCTAGGAAAGCATTCGAGGTTTTGCATACATTTCTCGCCTGTTCACAGCGTTAGTTTTGAAATTTGTTAACTTAAGATTATGTCGTATTCAAGCGACCAATTTCTGTTTTTACTGTAAAAGTTTTATCCCATTCTGTGATGATATATCACATATGAAATGTTCATCATTTGTAGCCTCTCTCTATCATAAGATTCATTTGTGTGATGTTGCTGATAAGAAAGTTGTTAATGCATTCAAGAAGTACTTCTTATGTCCAGCTAAACCTCTATCATTCAATCGATCTGAGGTCTGATTGAGTGTATCACCCTTATCATGATGTGATTGTCATTCAGGATGTAGTCTTAGATGAAGAAGATGAAGAGATAGTTAAAGAAGGAGATGATGAAGATGATGATGAAGAAGAGAAGAATGAAGAAGAAGTTGAATATAAGAAAGATAGAGTAGATATTGATTCAGATGATGATGTATCTTCTGATGAGGTATATACATGATAGGTGATGGTGATGTGATATGTGACGATGAGTACATTTGATCTATTGATATTATGATATTTGAGGAAGAAGAGGAATACATTACAACAGTACTTGATGGAATTGCTTGTGTATTCGAACCAGAATATGCTCTAACTGAACTATCAAAGTAATTAATATGTATATATGAATGATGAACTAATGAATAGGATTATAGATTCTATAAAAGAATGAATGAAATCAAAGATCCTCTTGGTACTCCTTATTCATCTCCAATAGCTAATACTCGTCCATGGGCTAGAGCTATTCTTAGAGAATTACCACGAATGACTCCTCATGTTAAGGAATTGTAAGTTTCGAAGTATATATCTAATACTTTTCGAAAAAGGAATCGTATATTCCATGTTGACCCTTCTCGTATAGATCAATAGATCTATCAACATTAATCGATAATTGAAAAATTCAGGGAGGATTTTCCTTCTATTGTTTATGATTTTGCAATGGCATGTAGAAAAGATCCGTACAATAGAGCCGCTCTTATGATTCTTCTACCTGATTATGAACTGAAATTAGGTAAGATGAAATAATCAATATATTTATTTATCTTATGATTAAGCTGAACGTGAAGCTGCTCGTAGAGGAAGTCATGGTTTATCAAGAGGAAAGAAAATGGAAGTTATCAAAGAGATTATTGAACATTGTAGACCTGCTGATCAATATATCACTGCACGTCCTGCTAAATACAGTATGACCATTATTTTTATCTTTGTGTACCTTTCATATGATGTAATGATAATGGTTTAGGAGAACATCTAACTACAGCAATGCCCATTGAATTAAGAAAATACCAATATGAATTAGTTCAGGTTAGTTAAATTATTTCCCTCATGTTATACACTAATCGATAATTGATAGAAAGCAGACAGTGGTGAGAATACTGTAGTAGTTGCACCAACGGGTTCTGGAAAGACTGTTGTAGCTGCTCATATTATGAGAGCTCATGTAATGAGGAACAAATCAGCTGGAAAACCATATAGAGTAAGTATATCTTGATAGAGATTACTGTAATTATAGTATGGTATATTGAGATTGTAATGGTTGTTCCGAAGATTCCTTTGGTTGAACAACAAGCACTTCAATTATATAAATATGTATCAGATGTTTGTCATACTGAAGTACTTCATGGTATGTAGATTATCGATTGATCGATTGGTTTATTGATTGATTAAAGGTGACTTCATCTTCGATGAGAATCGTAAGATTGATGTTGCACTATGTGCTGAATTGCTTGTAATGACACCACAAGTACTTATGTAAGTGTTATTGATTTATTCATTGTATCAATATGATTGACTTACAGTAATCTATTGGAATCAGTTCGTGCAAAGGAGCGTCTGTTTGTGTCAGATATGACACTTCTCGTATTGGATGAGTGTCATCATTGTGATTCTAATCATCCATATGCACAATTGATGAGTATTATACGTGAATGGCAATATGATAAACCTCAGGTATTCAGTCATACATTGTGGGTACTGGTCAGTTTATGAATTGATCTGCGTATAAAAAAGGCCACTTTATCGCATATTTCGCCAAAATAAGCGAAAAATAAGCAATTTTACGAGTCAGTTTATAATCGGGCTAGTTTATCACAAGGGGGGTCAGAGGGTCAGATTATAGTTCTGAAAATGTGAGTTGAACAAAAATGTATGTATTCATTCTATCTTCATTCATATTATATTTCTCAATATTATTATAGATTGTTGGATTAACTGCTTCTTTGGGAGTTGGAAGAATGGGAGCAACTAATCTAGTGAGTATATTCATATTATCCAATCAATCAATAATTGATCCATATAGAATCAAGCACGGGAACATGTTGTACGTCTACTATCGAGAATGACTGCTACTTCCATTTCTACCGTAGTCAAGAATATTGTTGAACTACATGAACATGTTCAATTGCCTGTTGATGGTATGGATACTGTAGATTGATAGTATTGATTGATTGATTCATTGATTGATTAAGATATCAAATCGGTAACGAAGAATCGTGGAGAACTGAGACAATTCACTACATGTATATGTGATATGATGACAAGGTTTAATCAATCAATAATTGATTAGATTCTAATGATATTATTGATTAGAGTACATCAGAAATTGAATGAAGTTCTACCTAAAATGACGAAACCAAAGAATGAATATAATGTCCATATTCCTCAGGTAATATTCAGGTTATATATCGGATTATATTATCCATAGATTTTTTTTTGATTTACAAATACCTAATTATATGAGTACATTTCCTTGTCTTTCGTGATATATGTCTAATTTCATAGATTATAATATATATTAATGGTGAATGGTTATAGAGTATTCTGGCCAATATCAAGTTTGAACAGATTGAGAGGTATGGAGGTATTCTTGAGGCTATTCGACAGGTATTCATATCTAATCAATAGCTCTATTATTGATTAGTTGATATGATTAAACTTATTCATTCATTCAAATTTCAGTGTATTCGACCATTGGAGAATGCAGCATTGAAGTCTCGATTGAATCATGCACTTGATTTCCTCAAGGTGTTCATATACTTATTTCTCTTGTATATTAAATTATTATAATTAATAGGAGTACAAGTTTAAATATGCATGCACTTTGAGTGTAAAAAAACTATTAGAATATAATATTGTATATTCCAACATGATATGAGTATGATATATACTTGTTATAGATCTGCAATGCTGCTCTGGGAATGAATGATCTACTACCAGCAAGTATTGCACTGAGACAAGTATTGATTATTATCCATTGATCTACATAAATGAATCAATATCTCAGTTAATCAATGAAATGGACGCATTGGAGTCAAAGAATCCATCAAGTGAATTCATTCAAGACTTCAAGAGATTACTCAATTCTGGTCTCGAACAATATACAATCAAAGAAGAGGATAAGGAAATGTTACAAATATTGAGAAGGGTTGGATTAATAATTTAGATTAGACAGATGGTTTATTTATTGATTGATTATAGGAGATCAGAGATCAATTCGAGAGAAATATAAACTCCCGAGTGATTATCTTTGTATCTACACGAGAAATGAGTCAACATCTAGCATCTTATATCAGTGATAATAGAGAAGATCTAATCAAATGTGATAAGGAATGTGGATATCTCATCAGTTAGTATTCAATATTCTTATATTATTATTGTTTATTGATTAATAATAATATGTTGTATTATAGGTTCGAAAGCGAAAGGTGGACGTGCTCTTCCACAATCTCCCGAGGAACAAAAGAATACACTAAAAAGATTCAGAGAAGGCATATATCCAGTATATTGATTGATTCGATTAAGTAATACAAATTCTATGATCGTATCTAGATTATGGTAGCAACAACTGTGGCTGAAGAAGGACTCGATGTTCCTGAATGTAATCTAATCATTAAGTATAATATGACTGGTAATGTCATTGCTCTCGCTCAACAAAGAGGTACTGTATCTTCATCTACCGTATACCTTTATAAATAATTGAATAGGTCGTGCTCGTGCTAAGAACAGTAAGAGTGTGTTGATTGTACTAAGTGAATCTGTAAAGAAAAGAGAATTGGAGAACGTTCAGGTTAGTTATTCATCTATATTGATTGATTGATTGATCTATTGATTGTATGGTTGTAGGCAGAAAAGATGATGAATCATGTAGTGGATACGATAAATAGAGAAGGAGTAGATAGATTGAGAGAAGATGTTAAGAGGACTATGATTATATTGGATAGAGAAAGACAATTAGAAGAAGATGAAAAGAATAGAAAGGATAGACAATTACAAGGAAGAAGGTATTACTGTATATGTATATAAGTATATCTTATGATCTATAGATATGAGATAAAGTGTAAACAGTGTGGAGTATCCATATGTGATTCTACTGATATTAAACATGGATCATCTCATTATTTCTCTATTGATAGAAGTGTATGGAATCGATTAGATGTACGATATGATCTTGGAAAGAATAAGGTTATTATACATTCATTTCTTTATCAATTATCGTTACTTTGATTACAGTACATTGATGCAGTCACTACAGTACTCGGTAGATTGATTTGTAAGGGATCGATGGATGGAGAGGATACTGTATCATGTGGTCATGATCTTGGAAAGGTAATCGATAATTGATTGAAATGATGATGTTATAAGTGTATAATGAAGGTTGTTCGTTATCATGGATGTTATCTTCCATCTATTAAATGTCCATCTATTGATCTACGTAATATTGTATGTTTATATCTATAAATATGAGAATAGAATGATGATGATGATATTATTAGGATGATGGTTCATTCTCAACTAATAATAAGAAATGGAAAGATGTTAGAGATTCATTCCATATTGCTGAGATTACTGATGCTGATGTTGTAAGTTCAATTGAATATATTTGATGTATATTATGATATGATTGATAATAGGAAGATATGATGAATGCAATGAGTGTAGATAATACTAAACTATTCCAAACACTTGAAGAAACATGTAAGGTTATCAATTCAAAAGGAAGAGAAGAAGCTATCAGGTATATCGTATCTTATTCTTTATTATTCATTTCTTTATTTATTTAGGAAGTACAAGCATCAGAAAACAAATAATGATCATGAAGATATCGATTCTGATTAATCCAATCTTATAATTATCCCAATTGTATTGAGCATTATTAAAATGTATTTAATTGTTGATAACCGGTTTATAATCTAAGCGTTCCTGTTTTTGTTAAATGAGTCAATGTATTTATTCATTATTTTCATGTAAATTACTATATGCATACAATAAATTATAATTTTCTTCTATGATTGTTTAACATAGACTGGTTGGATGCCCGTTTCACATATATGATGCATAGATTAAATATATTTAATGTAGTAATGTATTTAGATGAGACACAGATATTTTAACTTTATTGGACAAAAAGACAATAAAGTAATTCATCAATTAATGAGCTATGCTCATCTTTTTGAATTGGAAATTACTAATCATATAAGGAAAGAATTCAGTGATCAATTTGTTCAACCATATCTCAATTCACTCAGTTCGTTATATTCTCAATCGATAATCCAATCAATATTATCATTTGTAGATATGAAAGTATCTCTAACTATCGATCATATCAAATGGTTCGTATTACAAATATTACAGAATAAGGAATCATTTATGATTCTCTATGATTATCTTTGTCGAGTTGATGGTATAATTATATATCTAATAATTAGAGTTATTGATTTTATTCAAGCTGATCTTGTATCTAAGATGCATATGGATAATGCTATTGATAATAAAATGGTATCAATATTTATTCAATACTTTCTCAAACCTTTCAAGGGTACTGTACTTGGACCGAACTTATCGATTGATGACGTATGTTTTATGTACTGTTTGAATCATTCATAATCATAGACATTGAAGAATAATTATGATGAGAGTGGAGATGAAGATGAGAAGGATACGATATTGATTGATGATAATAATAATGAATATATTCCTACAGTACTTGATAGAATATCGGCTTCATTTGAACCAGATCCTGATTCTGATTTGATTAAGTAATTATTATTGATTTTATTATAGTCAATTAATACATATCACATTAAGATACTATTGTCGTTTATCAGAGATCAAAGATCCCTTGAAACAACTTCCATTACAATTCAATAGTCGTCCATGGGGACATCTTATATTGAGAGAACTACCATTACTACAAACTGATATCAATGAAATGTATCCATTTATACCATCATAATCTAATGAATTCATTCATTTTCTTAGTTCTGAATATCCAACTCTTATCTTGAAGTTCATTCGATCATGTCAGAAACATCCTTCCAATATGGCCTCTCTCATGTATCTCATGCCCAATTACAGAGAATTCATAGGTATATTCAATCAATCGATTAACCAACCAATCAATCAATATTCCAGCTGCTCATGAATCTTTAATCAAATCTCGTATCGTTACTGATATCAAATCAATCGATATCGTCGAAGATATCCCTGAATCGTGTAGGGACGCAGATGATTACCAAAGGAATAAACGTATTCATTGATTGATATATTGAATAATATATGATAGTTGAATATCTTCAGGTGAATTAGATGGAAGTGCTAAAGTTAGAGAATTAAGGAACTATCAATTGGAATTGGCTCAGGTAATCTATACCTTTAATGATGATAGTAACTAATCGATATTGATTAGAATGCTGAGAAAGGAGAGAATACAGTAATCGTTGCACCAACTGGATCAGGAAAGACTGTAGTGGCTGCATATCTAATCAATAAACATATTGAGAAGATGAAAGATGAAGGCAAACCATATAGAGTATGTATACTGTCTATCTATCTACTCTATTGATCTACTCAATCGATTCATTTATTTAGATCATAGTAGTTGCACCAACAACACCTCTAGTTGAACAACATGCAAAGGAATTATATAATCAATTGGGAGAGATATGCTATTTTGAATTCATTCATGGTTGATATTATTGATTTGTCGATATAATTGAACAACTTTTTTCATAGGAATGATTGAAATGTCTGATTCACAGAGAATTGGAGATATTCTTTCTTCACATGTCATTGTATGTACTCCACAGATTCTCATGTAAGATCATTGATTGATTTATTGATTGATGTATTGATATTGATTACAGTAATCTTCTAACATCAATTCGTAGTGAAGAACGTATGTTTGTATGTGACATGACAATGTTATTCCTTGATGAATGTCATCATACTTGTGAGAAACATCCATATGCACAATTGATGACTATTATAAGGAAATGGGAATATGATAAACCTCAGGTTCATTTACTTTATTTCATTATTCAATTGAATTATAGTGATGATGACTACATTGTAGATTATTGGAATGAGTGCTTCTCTTGGTGTAGGAAAGAAAGGAATCAGTGATATCGTATGTTTACCTACTTGATCTTTGATCTTTCATTATTAAAAACTTGTATTATTAAGTAAGTATGTGACTATTAAGTATTAAGTATTGGTGTACATAAATTCAATCAGTGCTATAAGACGTGGACGGGGATGATGTACTCTGAATCTCTTATTTGTCTCATCTAATCAATCAATATCTATTATATTATACAGTATATAATCAGGAATCAGCATTATCTCATGTATTGAGTTTATTGGCTCGAATCAATGCTACTTCTATCTCAACTGTCAGAAATAACATTCAAGATTTGAATCGATATGTATCTCTTCCAACTGATAGTATGTATCATATTATTGATTGATTCAAGTAATATATTCATTATAGATATCATCGAAGCTATTCGATCAAGAGGAAATTGTCCATTCTCTTCATCTATCAAGGAGCTAATGACGAAGTTTATTTCAATCGATATCAATCAATGATATGAACTAATTCAATCAATATTAAGAGTAACACGATCGATTGAATCTGATCTACTTAAGTTAACAGAGAAGAATAATGAATATGGTGTATTCATTCCCCTGGTCAGATCATTCATTAACTCTTTCTATTTACTTATCAATATTTAGAATATAATAAAGAATAATATTGGAGTTGAACAAACTGCTCGATATAATGGATATCTCAATGAAATGATTTATGTTCGTATTTCATCTATATGAGGCCGTTTGCGAGAAAGTCGAACAAGGTCCGGTACATCAATTTTTCGAAAACCTGTGAGAAGAGGTTTTCAAGGGTGCTGATGACTATGGAAATGTTCATTTTGCACTTGGAGTCACCATTGAGGCCAGACGGCGTCGCGTTGAAATCGCGTTTTTGGTCATTTCTTGTCGCCTGATTGTGCTAAAATTAACAGACCAATGTTTCCGGTGTAGAATTTGATGGGGATCACGCCTGTCTAATTCGTTTTTCATGAAAAAAATTTCACAAGCTTCAAAAATGTAACCTTTCTCAGAGGCGAAAGTGTCCTGAGCGACATAGCTCGATCGGATCGACATTACCTCAGAGTGCAACAGAAAAAAATTCAACGATTTTCGTGGACGGAAAAGCGAGAAAATCAACTTTTAGTGAAGTAATCTGGTCACTGTAAGAGAGGTAATGTGCCCACTTATCTACCTCGAGTCTCTCTTCCCCTTCGATCGCGTCTCTCCTTTCCCTACCCTCTCTCGTGCTCTCTCAATTCCCCACACTCTCTCAGGCGAGAGAAAACTATCTATCTGCCTCTCTGACACATGAAAAATGAATTAGAGAGGCGTGATCGCCATCAAATTCTACACCGGAAACATTGGTCTGTTAATTTTAGCACAATCAGGCGACAAGAAATGACCAAAAACGCGATTTCAACGCGACGCCGTCTGGCCCCTGGACATGTCCATCGTCATCAGCGCCCTTGAGGACCCCTTCTCGCAGGTTTTCGAAAAATTGATGTACCGGACCCCAGTCACTCTTTCTCTACTCTCTCGCAAACGGCCTCATATGTTGACTTATTCAATGAAATATGATATTGTCTATTTAAGAGACTCAAAAAACTTGATAATGACAAATTCAAAGCAAGATTGATTCATGCATTTGATCTTCTCAAGGTAATCAATAGATATATTGATTGATATTATTGATTGATTGATTGTAGTTATATTCATCTTGTTTGGAAATGAATGATCTACTTCCAGCATCAATGGCTTTCTCTCAAGTAATCAATCATATCTAATATACTTTATTATACAACAATTGATCATTTCAGTTGAATAACGATATTGTTAGAGATTTTGAAAAGACACAAAAGGATAAGGGAATTATATTTGAAGAATTCATTTCTGTTTATTGGAGTAAATCTAATGATATGAAGAACTATGCTCAATATGAAAAAGATAAAGATATGTTAGACAAACTTAGAAAGGTATAATATTGATTTTTAAATATTTTTTTATTCAATCAATAGTCATTATCATATAGGAAATCAAAGATCAATTGGAGAGAAATATTAATTCTCGTATTATCATTTTTGTTAATACTCGTGACCTCTCCAAACTTTTATCTCAATATATCAATGATCAGAAGTTGTTACCTCCTAAGAAGAAATGTGTTTATATTATCAGTTAGTTTGTATATCTTTATTTATTCATCTATGTCATATCATTTATTGATTGATTTATCGATTTCTTGATTGATTGATTGATTGATTGATTAGGTGCGAATGATCGTGGATCATCATCTACAACACAATCAGCACGTGATCAAATGGAGTCATTAGATTCATTCAGAAAAGGAGAAGCTCAAGTAATGAATACTCTATCTATCTATCCTTATATTATATCCTCTATGATCTTATCTAGATTATGGTAGCAACAACTGTGGCTGAAGAAGGACTCGATGTTCCTGAATGTAATCTAATCATTAAGTATAATATGACTGGTAATGTCATTGCTCTCGCTCAACAAAGAGGTACTGTATCTTTATCTACCGAATACCTTCATCAATTAATCAATAATCGATTGACTACCGTATAGGTCGTGCTCGTGCTAGGAACAGTAAGAGTGTATTGATTGTATTGAACAATTCAGTATTAGAAAGAGAAAGAGAAAACATTGCCGTGAGTATCGATTGATTCATCGAATTTATTAATTTATCGATTGATTGTAGGGAGAAGTAATGATGAGATATGTATTAGATAGATTGAATAGAGAAGGAAAAGATAATCTAAAGAAGGATATTCAAGATAAGAAAGAAGATATTCGAAGGGTATCGATTGAATTGAATTATGATCTATCAATATAATCGATATATTATAGGAAGAAGAGTTGATTCAGAAATTGGATGAAGCTCATATGGAAGAATTATCAACTCAAATGTTAGTTAAGGTTCATATCATTCGTTATCTATTGATCTATTCAAGTTATTCAATCTCATGTGCTAATTGTCAATCATTCCTTTGTGATTCTTCTTCAATCAAAGTTGCTTCATCTTCTTATCTTGTTGTTGATCCTGCTATTTGGAATAGAACTGATGTTAAATTTGGACGAAAAATCAAGTATAAGGTACTGTACTTTATGCTAAGTCCGACCATATTGATCTTTGATCTTTGATCTCTTTTTGTATGTTCAGTGCTGATATACTTATATATTTAGGAGATCGAGGAAACTCATCTTCTCATTGGTGTTCTTCATTGTAATAATAAAGAATGTCATTCTGATATTGGACGTGTATGATAATATTGATTTATTGATTGAATAGAATAAGAATTAATTGATTGATTTCAGACATATAAATACGGCGGAATGTATGCGCCTGAATTGAGGTTGAATGCTCTTATTCTTAAGAATATGGTAAGATTATTCTATATTTTAATTTATTGATTGATAATTGATTGAATTACAGAATGAAAATGAGAGTGAAGATACAATTAAATTGACATGGAAAAAGTGTGGAGAAAGAATGTTTTATATAGCTAAGATCACAGATGATGATATGGTGATTATAGAATAATGAATAATTGAATGAATATAATGTTATTGTAGAAGAGAATGCTAGAAGGAATGGATGGATCAATATTGAAGAGATTAGATTCTTATGTTGATGAAATGACTGTGAATAGAAGAAAACAATCGTAAGTCATCATCATTTTTTCCATTTAAAAAAATTATAATATATTACAGGAGACCCATAACTGATCTGAGTATTGATGCTGATTGGGATTAGATTTCATTATGTTACTACTCTATCATTATTTATTAATTATTTCCATTCCTGTGATCATTCCAATCTTCTTCATTTTGTTAATATGTAATACCTTGAAGAGTATGAATAAAAAGAAGTTTAATTAAGATTTTCTGAAATATTTCATGAATAACAAAGAGTCCACATATGTAATTTTACATATTGGTTATCCTTCAGAGTTGTTGATCTATATAATTTGGTTTTTGTTTCTTACAATAAATTGTAAGCGCTGTGTGACTGTCTCTTTATATACCGATGCAGGCCCCGCCCCTTTGACTGATCGGGGATGGACACCACACACTGATTTGATCTTTTGCCTGTTTTTAGAATATGTAGAAATCGGAAGTTGATAGTTGGACCATTGGTAATCCTTTTTAGGTAAGAAGGGAACATACTGAAATGAACTCATCGATGCTTTTTAAATATAACTAACTAGGGAACTCTTGGAACTTAATTTGGCCATATCTGATGGCAATAACATGACTAGAATCACTTATCGATGCTGAAAACGAAGCCGGTGGAACGCGTCGCCCAATAGAGCTGAGCTTCGAGAAAATCGATATTGAAAAGGTTCAAGTACTCATCCATCATCCACCCGAATATCGGCTTGTGTGGTGTTTACTTTTGACTGTCAGGGGTTCGATCCCCCTGCAGTTTTGCTGATTTTTTTGTTGTCGAATGATTGAAATTTTTAACTGTAAATATGAAAGCCAGAGAATGGAACACACTTTATAATACCAGCAAGTGTGAACTTTAACAACAAAATGTGTGAAGCAAAAACGATTCTCACATCTGGGGCACACAATGAATGAGCAAGAAGAACAATGGCGATCGTGAGTCGTGTTGATATCCGACGGGAAGCAGTATTGAACTGGAGTGTCGAACTGTCCCGGGTGAAAGTCGGTGTATCCTGCAGCGAACCAAGCATACTGTATCATCTTCTGGAATCGAGCAGCTCCCATGATGAAGTGAGAGACAGAGGCGACCTTGTGGATATTGCCCCTCTGGTAGACGACGAATCCATCTTCGTAGAGGTAGGCGTGGGAGGTGATTCGACGGACGTTACCCTTAAAGGGTCTGAAGAAGTAGACATCCTCCTGCTGTATGAGAGAAGTTGCACCACCGGGAATGTTGTAGGTGACCAGCTTCTTCTTGGAAGGAATAGAAGATTGAATGGCATCCTTATCCTTAAAGGAAGTCCACGAATCGATCAAGAGGTGAATCTCGTTTGGTGTCGAAGATGAGAACAGGCAGCGGTTGAAGAACAATTTCATGTGACTCTTCGTCATAATACTAGTGCCACAAGAGACAAAGAGATTTTTGGCCATGAAATGCCCTTTCTGCGGGAACTTTCCTCCAACCTCCTGAAGGACAACGAAGAGAAGGTCACCCAGACGACCGTCAGCGAAGATGACAGGCATGACGGTGTAGCTATGAGTGATGGATGCATTCGATTGCACGACTCTGATGACCTTCTTTGATCCGATGTGCGATAGAGACCTGAAGATCAAAGATTAGATTATGGGAAATTGGGAAAATAATGGCATAATCAAAGATCAAAGTTAATTTTACCTTGAGGGGTGCATCTCCTTCAGGAATCCGGACTGATCAGCGTTGACGAAGTGCTCGAGTGGCTTCTTCTCCATTTCCAACCTGATCTTCTTCACGAAATCATTAGCATCCTGAACATCTGGTCCTCCTCTGCAGCTCGTAGCTTGGAGATGAAGGCTTGAGCTAGCTTCCTATCTTCTCGAGTGACGTCAGAAAGATCCGACGAAGGAGGGAAGACTTCATCGAGGAGGGCAACGACGATTGAAGGTGTGATAGTCATGACAGATGCTGAATTAGAAGCACAAATATCTTTAACGTAACACAAGAGCGCGCGAGCATGAATCAATGAGTGAATTAAGTCGATCGATAGTGATCTACACTGACAAACAAGCTTGAACGTTTGATCTTGATAACAAAAAAATCAGCAAAATAAAATAACTGCAGGGGGGATCGAACCCCTGACAGTCAAAAGTAAACACCACACAAGCCGATATTCGGGTGGATGATGGATGAGTACTTGAACCCTTCCGGATTGCTTGTGTAGGGGACCTCGCGAATTTTCAAATCGACCCCCCAAATTTCAATATCGATTTTCTCGAAGCTCAGCTCTATTGGGCGACGCGTTCCACCGGCTTCGTTTTCAGCATCGATAAGTGATTCTAGTCATGTTATTGCCATCAGATATGGCCAAATTAAGTTCCAAGAGTTCCCTTGTAAATAATACAAACTAATAGAAGAATGAAAAATGAATTTCCCAACTACTTTTGTAAGCATTCCCATTAGTGAATTATCATTGCAACAAAAAGAAAATGAAGATCAATCATTTTTTTAATGCTTAAAAAAAGTTTTTTTATGGTTTATTATGTAATCATTTGTAAAGTTTGTTCTTCTTATGTACAGTTCAAAAGTTACGGAAAGAGAGAAAACTCTCTTGATTCTTTGTAATAAGCAGAGCAAGTCCATATACTTTCCCTTCCATTCAGAAAATGTTAACGAATGGAGTTAATAATGAAAGCTTTATAATATGAAAATATGAATGAACGAAGGAGGGTCTCTACCGTATAGGCTATCACAAGTATTACATGTAGATGATAAAGAGAATGAAGGAGACAATGAACTATCATTAATAATAATATATTTATCTTTGAAAGACTGATAATAGTCTACATATATTAGTCGATGTTTTGAGAGGAATCGAACCTTCGTATATTGGACGAAGAAAGGCATTAGATTGCACTGTATTGATGGAAGAGATGAGGGAATAGACTACATAGTATTCAATTGGTCAATCAATAAATAAGGAATGATCTATATCTATTCACTAACAAATCAATGATCTTTGGTTATTATTTAATTATTATTAATTATTACAAAGAAAAGAAACGAAATCAACGAATAAGAGTAGATTGAAGAATATGATTGAGAAATCTCATTACTGCTTGAGAATCATTTACACTTTCTGAACGAGCGAATCTGAATTTTATTGATTAATTTAATTATCGATCGATAGATCTATTTGATTACCGTAATGCTTCCTCCTGACATTCTAATAGAGCTGTTCGTAATGATAAAGCAAGACTTTCTGTTTGTCGGGAAGATGAAAGAGATTTTGAGAGTTCAGACTACAATTGAAATATTGATTAGATTGAAGTAGATCAATGAATCTTACTTGAAGTGAAGCATTTTGATTCTCCAGATATGATATCTTCCCTTCTTGTGATATACATTTTGTACGTAATAGATTACAATTGAAACACGGATGAGAGGAATCACCCTGAATCATGGATACTGTAGGATACTGTAGAGTACGGTAAGTGAAGATTACTGTAGATTACTGTACCTGTGGAGATGCAGTAGAATGAGTTTCAGAAGGTGATACATGAGGTAGACCAACAAATGAAGATATTGATGATGGATCAACATTCTATAATAGATAAAGAGATTGATATTTGATAGATGAAGATACATTCGAGCTCTCCGCTCTGACTATGATCTCTAGCTTTATTTGTCTACGAGAGAACATGGTAAGAGTGGAGAGCAAAATTAGTGCGTCATTATGATGAGATATTTTATTATATCAGAGATCTTGAGTAATGAATGGAATAAGATAGATTAATATGAATTGAATGTACATATTATAATACTAACAAGTGTATGGAATGTATTCTCCTTTCTATCAATTGGAGATGATGATAATCTATCCATTTGAGATGGGGAACAACCAGAAGATGACGATCCAAATACACTGAAATATATTTGATCCTCATATCAATCCATTGATTACATAATATGATAGATGTCATTTCTATATGTACTTCTATCTCTCCCTCTCCCTCTCCCTCTCCCTCTCCCTCTCCCTCTCCCTCTCCCTCTCCCTCTCCCTCTCCCTCTCCCTCTCCCTCTCCCTCTCCCTCTCCCTCTCCCTCTCCCTCTCCCTCTCCCTCTCCCTCTCCCTCTCCCTCTCCCTCTCCCTCTCCCTCTCCCTCTCCCTCTCCCTCTCCCTCTCCCTCTCCTTCTCCTTCTCTCTCACATCCACATTTCCCCATCATCGTCTATATTGACCCTTCTCTACAACGTGAAACGTTCCCTTTTCTTTGCTTGCGTAATTCTTCTCATTCTTCCTTTTCCCGCAAGCACTTTCACTTTTTTTTCAGCAAACCAAACCTAACTCACTCTCTCCCTCTCCCTCTTGCCCTGTATATGACTGACCTTTCAACTCTTTTCTCACTTAAACTACTCGTTCTGCTTACAGTAGTCTTCTCTTCATCCATATGAATCTATAATCAATAAATCAATAATCATTAGTTCATCTACAGTATCCTCTTACTTTCTTTGTAGGAGGTTCATCATCATCAACTCTTACTTCAATCTCTTCTGTATCTTCATCTTCTTCTCCTTTCACTGCATCATTCGATGATGGAGACTTCTCTACAAAGATCAAAGATCAAAGATCAAAAATAAAAGAAGACATTATATATTATATTTTATCAACGTGCGTATGCACGAAACGAAACACATAAAAGTGACTAGTGAAAATTCATGAAATTTAAATGTGATATATTGGGGGGGGGTCAGGGTTTGATATCTCAGGGTGGAAAGGGGATCTCTCATAGGATACAATGGCCCCTCTCTAGGACGAAGACGGAGGGTGATAGTGCGAGTGAGCGAGGAGTGTGTGGTGGTTATACCATACCTTCTGTATTTGTAGGAGATGAATGAGGAAGGAATGAGAATGAATTCAATGAATTATGATTAGTAAACAATTGATTGAGTAGAATTCTTTCATGGATACGGTATACAATATCATCTGGGAGTACTGTAGATGAAGGACGTATTGATTGAGATGATAGGAATGGTAAGGCTCCTAGAACTATATCAAAGATTAGATATCGAAAGACCAAAGTTCAAACATAAAAGATCAAAGATTAAAGATCAAAGATCAAATACCAGGAAAGGCGTTGTTGATGGTAGATTGAAGAGGAACAAATGCAGAAGGTAGACCAGTAGTTAATGAAGTAGATGGTAGTGATGATGACTTCTTATTATCTTCTTTTGACTAAACATTAAAGGGAGTATGCCACGCTAGACAAGTTGGGTTCATATGACTTGTTTGACAGTTTAGGTATTAATGGCGAAAATAAAAATTTTTTTTTTAAATCTATTAATTGAAAATCAATCGTCAAAGTTATTGTGATGTAGGTGGTGTACGGGGCAACGTGGTGTACGTGGTGTAAGGTGGCACCGCACGCGCGGCACCATACTAGTGCTGCCGCTACACCATAATTCGTCGTCCAGCCTGCGGCGCATTCTTTTTCTCCATTGCTTTTCTAATTTTCGATCTTTTCGGAGATTTCGAGTACAGTAATAATGTGGAAACTAACATGCATAAACACATTATACACAAGTTTCTCGCTTATATGATTTTCTCCGCTACAAAATGAGTAGATCGACGATTTTGTATTGTGTGTCAAGAATACAGTGAGATCATCACCAACTACCATAAACACTGAAAATGAAAGAGAAGAAGAAAGAAAGATAAGCAGAAATCAATAAATCATTGGAATTATATCAGAATCGACCTCAACGAGGATCTCACCGGACACAACAGGATCATCTCTGCCCTCTTTCCTCCTGCTCTTGATACCACTCCACCCACATCCCCTATACGCCAGATCCCGTGTATGAGATAATAACGATGTTACAATATATATTTTTATCATACAAAAAAACGAAAAATCAATAAAAAAAACAACTCGCGGACAGTCCCTCTTTGTTGTCCAATCAGCGTCGAGCGACGTCGTCGTTGTTGTCGAACCACTTTCGCATATGAATCTACCTGAATCTGATAGTATCTCAACCCATATATTTATCAGACACAAATGATAGAAATACATCAAACTATTGGAAGAAGGGTGAATGAATATAGAATATGTAGGCAATATACGAGAGCGGCACATATAAGTTCGCACATGGACATTTTATATTCTGAGATAGAGAGAAAGAAGAATCAGAGTGGGTAACTCCAAATACAAAGCATTAATTATTGTTTTACAAATAGTTATTCCGTTCATAGATTTGTTAGCCAAATAACCCCTGTATACCCTCGAATGTTACGCCGTGATAATTGAATGTCAGGTGTCAGAATTGTGTACATTGTATTACTCCATTTCTGAACTATGATAACAATTCTGACGGCTGATATTCAAGTTTCACGGCGTGATAATTCGAGGTTATAAAGGTGACAACCGGATCACATTTAAAGGGGAGTGGAAAGTACTATATAGTGAAGAAACCGAGAAGAACGCGATACCTAGATTAGTTTTCCTCGAAACAAAAACGTTCTACTCGAGTAGGAGGAGGAGGAGGGGGTGGGGGAGAAGAGGAGGGGAACGAGGAGGAGGAGGAAGAAGAGGATGATGAGGAGGAGAAGGGCGACGAAGAAAGAATGGAAGTAGAAAAGGAATCACCTGTTGAACCAGCTTACCGATTAAGAAAAAAGAAATCTTCCGCGAAATAGGATGAAAAAGGGGTCAAATGATTATCTACTGCTCATGTTTATTGTTAGTTGCATATCATTTAACTATTGCTAAAAAAATTGTAAATTTGCGCACAAATCAAGGTAAATATGAAATTACACATGCTTACTATGCAGAATACGCGCACCTAAGGGGAAAGGATACAAGACAAGACGATAAGGAAAGACATTCATACAATATAAATAAGAGTAAAGCAACAAAACACGATATAAACGTTAAAAAATGAGGAGAAAATGGAAAGAAAATCGCGTGGTGCGCTGAGTGCGTTGAATTCGCGCCGTGTCCCGTAGAAAAATTTTTACCCATAGGATGGAATTTCCCCGTAGTATATCGTACCCAGAAATTCATACCGTACTTTTTAAAATTTTATTTATAGTTGTATATTTTTTTTGAGTTTTTAAAAGTTGATTTATTCGATGTTACTTATCATCATGAGCATAAGAAAAATCCCTTGTCTAAATTGGCATACTTCCTTTAAGATTATTGATTGATGGATAGGATATTATTGATTGATAAGATGAATGAATGTATTACTTGAATATGAAGATGTAGTGTAGTTTTATCAGGGAAAGCCCAATTACAACATCGACACATGAACATTCTCGATACTTCATGTTCTTTGTACATATGAGCACGAAGTGATTCATTACCTCAAATCATACTTATTATATCTAGAATATATTTTTAATATTTATTATTTATTTATTTTCATCAATAGACACATTAGGCATATATTGATTATTCATTAAAAGCTATATATTTCAATTGAAAAAAAAAACAATATATTTTGAAAGTTTGAGAATGATTAATCTACGCAAGCTCATTGGAGTAGAAAAAGAAAAAATGAATGGAACAATATTATAGAACTATTGGTGTTATATATAGTATATTAACATTATTGTATTTAGTTCATTGAAAACCCGTATACATTTCACTCTTCTTTTTCTTGTCTTCGTTTTTGATCTAAATACTTTCAATCTCTACGAGATATTCTCACTTTCAATTGTTCATTTGGAATGATATCCACAAAATGATGAAGGAGGAGAGGGAGAGGGAGAGAGAGGGAGAGGGAGAGAGAGGGAGAGAGAGAGAGAGAGAGAGAGAGAGAGAGAGAGAGAGAGATAGAGAGAGAGAGTATGGGATGAGTCAGATAGATAACATTGAGTCCTATTGAAAGGGGAGAAATCATGAATGAAGATAGTGAAAAGATTGAATGAATAGAAGATGAATAGATAGTATAGTTGAGATGAATGAATGATTATGGAATAGATAGATGATATGATGAACAACTTCAAATACTATGAACAAATTGAATAGATTTAGATACAACTAAGGGATATACGAAAGAGATATAGAGTAATGGACAGAACTCATGTACGGTATTAATGAAAGATAAATAAATTTGAATGGCAAATGAAATAAATGAAGATGAAAGTGAAGTAAACCAGTATTTTGTTGAATCGGATAGTGACCCCAATCGGATGAAATAGAAAGGATAAAACGAGAGGGAGAGGGAGAGAGGGGGAGAGAGAGGGAGAGAGAGGGAGAGGGAGGCAGAGGGAGGGAGAGGGAGAGGGAGAGAGAGAGGGAGAGAGAGGCAGAGGGAGAGGGACAGAGAGGATTATGATATATAACAAGTAATGCCTTGAGGGCTACTGACCAGATATAGAAGGTCTTCTTGGTATGGGAACAACTATTTCTGTATCTTCTTTATCTTCTTTTGTTAATTTCAATTTCCTTTTTCTTGATCCACTGAATCCAGAAGATTGATAAGCACGAAGATATTCACTTTTACGTTGAAGAATACGACAAACGTTCGATTTTGCTATCGAATATTTCTCTGCTATCGTTGCCTGAGGGGATAATCAGAGAATCAATAAAGAGATTACTGTAGGGGATACTGTAGACAGAGGGATACTGTAGAAGGGATAAGGATAGAGAGGGAGGATATATTACCTGTGACAATCCAACATTATCTTCAGCCATTTTAATCAATTCAACTTTCTCGGCCAAATTCAATTCCTTGTATGGTTTCTTCATTGGTCGAGACGATTTATCATTCAATGATGATATATCACCATCTACAGTAGGATCTCCCAGAGTACGGTAGGTCACATCTGATTCCATCTGTCAGATCATATCAAGGAGTACTGTGGATGAAGAATGTGATACTGTAGATGAAGAAGGGATACGGTAGATGAAGAAGGGGATACGGTAGGTTACTGTAGACGGATACTGTAGACTAGGAAGAATAATAATGTAGAGGGTCAAATATGATATGGAGAGAATAAGTGAAAGGGTATAAAAAAGAGTGAAGTCCAGTACTAGCCCTTTCACTCTCTCTACCCTTTAGCCGTAGGGGGAGGGACTATTGAGGAAATGAAAGAGGGAGAGGTAGAGGGAGAGGGACAGAGACAGATGAGGAGAGGGAGAGAGGAGAAGAAGAGGGAGAAAGAGAGAGGAGAGAGGAGGACAAATAAAAATTGAACTGACCAGTTGAGATAGAAAAAGGTTTGTATGAATAGAGAAAGGGAACGGATATTGAATGAAACAATATTGAATAGATCATTCCATTCATAATTATATAGTCTATATTATTCTTCCAATTCTATCAATGAAGATCTTTATAAAGAGACACTTATACTTTCCATATTGGAGAATTATCAATCTTATCAACAATATCTCCATTCATATCTCTATCAATTGAACTTTATGATCCAACTACTAAACATACACAAATCTATTAGCTGAGATCATTATTATATTCATATTTATCCTTCTCATTTAAGGGAATATTCATCTTATGTTATTAAACATCTTATGCAGTGTTCAGAACTTGGAAAATGCACGAAAATGCGGAAAATGCTGTTCAGAAGTTCAGCCGGAAAATGCCCGAAAATGCTCGATTTTGGCTCGAAAAAGGTGGTTTTATACACTTTAAAAGCGTCGAAACTCGTTGTTTCATGGAAAACAACTAAATTAGGTCATTTATATAGTATGCTACTCAAATAAATATCGTATGATCCTTTTTTAAGCATTTTGAGCCGAAAATCAGCGAAAATGCTGCGAAAAATCAACCTAACAAGTCCATATTTAAAATTATCACTTATCATCAATAAAATGCGTCCCCAACACCGTTTGCGATCCATAAACGTTGATATTAAACAAAAAACCCATTAAAATTTGCTTAAAATCCTCGAAAATTAGCATTTTCAGAGCATTTTCCGGCTGAACTTCTGAACAGCATTTTCCGCATTTTCGTGCATTTTCCAAGTTCTGAACACTGCATTACTCATATACTCTTCAAGTTTATGCTTCCTCTCCCTGTCCTTCTCTCTCTCTCTCTCTCTCTCTCTCTCTCTCTCTCTCTCCCTCTCCCTCTCTCTCCCTCTCCCTCCCTCTCTCTCCCTCTCCCTCTCCCTCTATAGGGAAGTTCTTCCTCTAAGTGTCAGGTTGTATCATGATGAGGGATGGAATGGTCTGAATAAACAAACCTAAAGAATGAACGAACTGTGCACTCTATACCTCGAAAGATGTAGCATTTCCATCCCTCTATCCCTTAACATTCGCTCTTTACCCCCTCCTTCTGTCTCTCCCTCTGCCTCTCTCTCCCTCTCCTTCTCCGCATTTTTAGGGGGGGCAATAATTTGGTCGAGAGTGAAAAGTTGAGCCATTATTTTGGTGGTTGAGCCAATAATTTGGTTCGAAGTGGGGCTATTATTTTAGTCGCAAAGTTGAGCTAAACTTTTGGCTTAAATAATGGCCCCACTACGGTATGTCGAGCCGTTTCACTGAGAGCCGTAGAATAGCTCAGCGTGTACAAGGCGAAATTTGCTAATATTGTTCGTGTTAGGTCATGTTGGCTTACTCGCCATGGAAGTTTTTCAACTAAATAATGTTGTTTTCGTTGCATTTCTTGTTTGTATTCTACTTCTCAAAGTATTTTGCTAGTTCAGTAGGCTGTTGCTGTTTTCGCTCCTTCATTGGCTGTGCTCACTAATTGTTGTTTTTCTTTAATTTAATTTATTACAAGGATATCTCTGCTCCTCGATCAATATGAACTCTTCTCCATTCGCCTCTGCTAGGACGGTAAGTGCCTTTGTACTTATGTGAAATCAAGAGTATTTAAGTTATCATAAATTCTTTAAGTGCTTAAGTCTTTTAAGTCAAAATACTAAGTGTTTGGGTTGAGGTGCACTGCGCAGCGTCTTCCTCCGAATATCATCATTCCGTCACCGCGCGAAGAACTGCACGACGAACAGCTGTAGTATCAGTCCCTACTCAACTCTGTCTCCCAACCCGGTGAGTATGAATATCAAGATCTACATGTGCTTGACAAACCGCTTTTGAAAGCCCTTAACTTTTGCTCTTGTGACGTCATAGAACAGAAGTGGAGGGTTTTGTCACAATAATGATTTGTCATGGATACAATTGTGCGCTGTGCGGTTTTCTTCTATCTTTTCTGTAATCGCCGCTCGAAAATTTCACCATTATCTGCTTTTTTGATGATTTGATTGTCAATTACCCTATAATTGCAGGTACACCATCAGTATATTCCTTCTGGGTACCGCAATCAGTATTCTTCGAGGTCGGGCGAGTCCTCATCTACCAGCGTCCTTCCAAGAATCAGCTTTCTCTGAAGGTACATCACGAAACCCCTTTGTTTGACAATTTAATGCCTGAAGCGTAGACTGAAGTGTTTACCAAAAACCCTCTTACGCACTTCTATTGGTGAACTCTTTGCTAACGTTCATATGTAATTATTGATTGATTTTTATCGATTGATTTACTATCGTTAATTTCGTCATGTTGCAGCTTCTCAACCAATTCATTGTTCGCTACAACACCGCTTAACACTGGATATGTGCAGAAGTTGAATCTGAAGAACGACCCACCAAGCAGCTTTTCGCTCTGTAAGTTTAATTATCGATTTATTGATGACTTGATTGATGCCCGTTTCCCTGGTGGGGGTGATTCTTACTAATTTCGATCTCCCGCATATTCCTAGATGGGTTTCAAGACTCAAAACTGACCGCATCGACAAAAATGCTCACTCACAATGTGGGTGCTCGAAAATGTATGTGCGGGGTTGCTGCTTGATAGATCTCACATATTGTTATTGATTATATAATGTTTATTGTTTATCGATTAACTGTGTTCATTGTCAGGTGTGCGTCTTCTACTACCAATTCGCCGTCCCTCACGCTATCAGCCGACATCAGACGCCTCTTCCTCGTGTAGCTGATAGAGACTAAAGGACGCGTGATGAAGGAGGGGGGGGGGAAGTTGGATCGATAAAACGGTTCGTTCAGCTCTATTATTTGTCATCTTATTACGTGCATAGATATTTCGGTGAATTATAACTGCTGTTAACACGCGTTCTTGGAGTGACCATGAAAAATACTGTCGCCTGAATACGACACTGCGCGTTTGTTGACCAATCATGTTTGCAAAACGAAAAGAGCTATCCGGTAATTTTCTTATTTCGCAATATACTCAACTTTTCATCCAAATCTAAGAACACGAGTTAATATGTCAAATGAAGAGATGGTAGATAAGTCCGGGAAAGGGATTCGTGAAAGTGAAGGTGTTCTTAAAATGTAGGATCAAAAGAAAGTAAAATAAACACGCATGATTTTATCATTGCAGAGACCGTTTGAGCGTATCCAGTATTAGTTTCGTGAAGAAGGATCAATAGGAATCGATCGAATGAGGTGGTATTTATAATATACTAATGTTGTTTTGTTCCGATTATTGATACGTACTTTCTTGTTAATAGATTCTTAACATTATATTAGCCAGAATTGATTTTCGAAAATATAAGTTAAAGTATTTAAACCATCTTTTCCGAACCAAAATCGAGCATTTTCCAAGTGCTTAACACTGCTCAAGAAAATATGTGAGACGAATTATCCTTAGAAACATGTTGATGTTATTGATTCTATTGTTTTCAGGAAATCTCAATTCGTCGATACGAAGTATCTCGCTACTCTCATGTAAAGCCAACGATGACAAGAATCATACGACGACACTCGAACGAGCTGATGAAGTTTATCGCAAGACCATTTAATGTTACTTACTCGTTTCGTTTGCATTTTCATGTTGTTTTTGCTATGTAAATATTGTTTGTTTTGAGGATAAAGAAGTTAATTGATGTATAACTCATTTAAATATGTAATAAACATAAATGGAACTGGAATAAAGTAAGCGAATAAAGAGCTAAACTTTTAGTGGTTGAGCCAAATTATTGGCCAAATTATTGGCCCCACTTGAAAAGTTGAGCCATTAATTTGGACTAAAGTTTAGCGAAAAGTTTTGTGGGGCCATTATTTTGACCAAATTAATGGCTCAACTTTTCAAGTGGGGCTTGTCTGGTAGCCAAATTCGAGACTCAACTTCTGGCAAATTATTGGCCCCACTTTGACCAAATTATTGGCCCCCCTAAAAATGCGGAGTTCTCCCTCTATCTCTCCCTCTCCCTCTCTCTCTATCTCTCTATCTCTCCCTCTCCGTGAATCGTCTAGAATGCTTTCATTACCACTTGGTAGGTACATCGTTACTACATGAACTAATCAGCTGATCTTCTTTCTTTATTGAAAGAATGATCTTCCTCTTACAATGAGATCAAATGATTATCTAATCTTAGTCTATATCATTCATTATAGTATTCAATCTGTAATATGGGATGATAATATAAATATATTCTATTATTCGGTATATATTGCAAAAATATCTCACGCCTGATTCAATTATTTTCAGATACAAAAAACACTAATGCATATTTTCAAAAATGCAGTGATTGATTTTTCGCATGAATTTTTGGATAAATAATATGTAATATAAAGGAGATATATGAAATCTCTAATTGGTTTGATTCAGTTCATCCCTTCTATTCCTATGATATAATAGATAGATCTAAGTAGTATATGGACTTGATTCATTCCCATTGGAATACAATCACACGATAGAACACATATAGATCAAGTCATAACATCATGTCTAGAGACAATAAGAAGAGATACTACATTATAGTAGTTAGAGTATCACCCACATTATCTATTTCTACTCACTCATGTAATGTTCAAAACTTTGAAAATGTTCGAAATGCGGCTGTTCAAAAGATCATATGGAAAATGCTTAGAAAATGCTCATTTATGAAAAATAAAGCATTTTTCGTGAAATTTTCGAAATTTTGAAAACTTTCGTGAAAACTTTCGAACTCGAATTTCGAACTTTTGAACGTTCCGTTGTGACTACAGTAAACAAATATAAATACTTCTTCTGTTATTGATCTCAATCACTCATTTCATGTTCATTATCATTATTATAATACTTTTAAATTAAATAAATATACAAAGTCCACTCAGTAATTGTATCATATTCAGTCCAATAAAACTATAGTTATATGATTAGTCGAACTAAAAGATGTTGAAACATATATAGAATAGATAGTTCGATCGTCTCTTATCATTTCATTTCAATCTTCTTCTGTATATGAATCATTGAATTGAAGCATTGAATTGAAGAAAAGAAATGACTAAGACAAGCTAAGATATCAATACAATATGAATATACTGTAGATAATAAGAAGAGGAGGAGTTACTGTATTATATGAATGAAGATACTGTAGTGATAAACAGACGATTAGAATACTGTAGTGATTACCATATACAGTAGATATAGATATTTTGATAGCCAGTGTTTCGAAGGAATGGGAATGAAGTTGAATATCGATAGTTTCAATAGACATTATTAGTATTCCTTCATTATTATGAACTTCATCTCCAATATTCTTATTGTTGTTGTGCATTCATACAAGGACAACTTTCACTCTTAGAACTATTCCAACCTGTTG